>JACEGR010004825.1:0-81827 GCA_014170235.1 Listronotus bonariensis | reverse complement strand
CGTATAGAAGGAACAGTTTAAAAATGTAAATTCGAATGCTCTTTGATAAGAAAAAAATCACAAAAAAGTTTAAAGCAAATAAATCGGCATGCTTGTCTTCGCGGCCGCCTTTGCTATATTTCTTTTATGATATGCCGGTGGATGCAGGTGGTCATCGCACTAGGGGATAGAAATTAAATTTTTTGGTCAAAATTCTGAAACTTACCAATCTTAAAATGAGGTGCTTTTTACTGGAAAATTATTGAAAAAAATATTATGCATTATTACAAATACTTTTGGGAACCTAAAACTTATTATATGTTATTATAAATTTACACCCCTTAACATTATTATTTTTTATTGTACAAAATAAACTAAAATATCAGCTTGTTTGGTTAATTCGGTAGTATTCTAATCAGTAATCCGATGATTATTATCTCATATGATATACAGGGTACGACAATAGGTATGATTTTTTTAAATGGAATACCCTGAATATTATATCACCACCAGAAAAATCTTTTAAAAAGCTTTAAAAAATACTACATTTGATGTGTCTATCTCAATTAGTTTCGGAAATATGACCATCCAAATCTGAAAAATAATTTTAAATTATTCTTAGAAGCGTAATAGAGTTACATCTTCCCAACTTCCTTTATTTTTTAACGTATAAAATAAATAAAACACACTGTCTTGTTGGGTAGATTCTGTCGAATCAATATCTTTCATCAGAATGCTTTTATCTTTTAAGATATACAGTGTAGGACAAAACATATTAATTTTTAAAATGAAAAACCTTGTAAATTATAAAAAAATCCTGTATCTGTCCTTACAATCAGAAGTAGCAAAAAGTAGCAAGGCAATTGTAAGTACAAAAACTGATAAAGAAAAAGGCAACAATAGCTCTTATTATTTAAACCCTTTTACGTTTTTAGTAAACAAGGCTAATAATAAACTTAGTAGATTAAATGATGTATATTTATGTTTACTTAAAATACATCTTCAAGTTTCTTATTACCCCAATAGAAATCGTCATATCCTTTTATAATTTTGCGTACATGTAGTTTTGAGTATTTACTTTGAAATACACAGCATGAGCCATTAAAATTTAAAATGATTTTTGGCCAAAATAATGGATTTCTATCCCATAGTGTATCGGCGAGTCGCTGTGAAGGATAGCGGCGCCTTTCTATAAAATAGGTATATTACATTACAAGTGTGGAAAATGACTAATTTCACACGAGTGGGAATATTGTAGCACGAGGCGTTAGCCGAGTGCGACAAACCCACGAGTGTAAGAAAGTCATTTTCACACGAGTACTGTACACTATTTTTCCTACGACCACAAATTATTCACCAAAAAAAAATAAATTCAAAGTTTGTCTGTTCAGAAAAAATAATAAAAACAATTTGAGAACTTTGCAACACTAGGGTGATATTTACTTTGCAACACTAGTGTGATATATACTTTTCCTCACTGCTATATTATACTGTTTTGACAATATTTTTACATCGAAAATCACCTACCTAGAAGCATTATATAACTTTTATCATTTTGGAATTTAAAAAGGCCCTCACTTAATAAAATTGTATGGTTTTGTTAGGTAATAACGCTAATAGTTTAATACGGTTTTCTGCTATTATAAGGGTTTTTTAAAAATTATCGATTCTTACATATTTTAGACACTCTTCTAAATAAAACGTAAGTGGTGCATATCCAAAATATTCCGTTTTTTAAAAATATCAGTAAATAAACTTACGGGACCGGGGAGTGAAAAGGGGTGCTGGGTGGGGTAAAATTGGTAAAACGAGTTAATGAAACTGAACATCACATGTAAAATTAAGTAAAAATAACAGTTTTTCCTCATATTTTTAAGAAAAATATAAAAATATGAAAATTGTAAATGCATAACCTAAAGTCCTTAAAGTAAGGAAAAACGACTACCAAACGTCAGTTACCATGCAAAATATGGAAAGCATTTGGCAACGTCGGAAGGGTCTGATTCTATTTATGAATGGATAAAAGAAAGTGGATTCATAAAGTGTGTATTAGCCTTAGGTTTAATTAGGGATTAAAAAAAAGATTTAACTAGTTGTTTGAGTACACGAAGAAAGAGAGGAAGGAATTTGATCTATAGGCTTTTTTCTCTGGCGCTTTAGGTCGAACGGTCAAGCGGCAAGGCTGCCTCTATAAAGTACGTGCTCAAAGGTAGAAGGGAGATTTTAATTTGATCTACTTACCTGACAACACTGTGCCAGTCAGTGAAAGTTGTTTTTTGTGGTTATGTCTATTTTTGTTTATGTTTTTATTTTTTCGTAAATTTTAATAAATATAAAATAAGATGATTTTCGCTAATTTGGGTTCTACCGTTTAAGGTAAATAAAAGTTTTTTTTTACTGTCACTACAATAAATATGTCACTTGCAAAACCAATAGCAGTTTTTAGAATGACATCATAATATGTATCACACCAGTGTTGTAAAGTACTTTGCAACACTAGTGCTGTAAAGTACTTTGCAACACTAGTGTGATATAACGCATTTTCTATGCATGAAATCAGTGTGCTATTTGCTATTTTCACAAGTGGTCGTGAACCCCACAAGTGAGATTTCAGCGTACCCTAAAAATTTTAGTACCTACCGCGACCAACAGATGGCGAAAGTAGTACGATGTCGCTTTGCTAATACGATTACCATCAGAAATTGATAGCAGTCGCTGACGAGCAGTCGGCCCGATCAGTTAGAGTGAGGATATACGCAAAATTTAATAAAAATAAAATCCTCGATAAATGGTAGTATCCATAAGATTATTAAATTTATGATTTCAGAATAGGATATATCGATGGGTTTTTGACAAAACATCGTAAGCGACATTCGTCAGTTTTACGGGAAACGTTTTTTTTCATTGGCTTTATTTCAGATGAAGATATGTTCTATATTGGTTCGGCGGTTCATTTAATTAATGGTAGTTATTTGGGTACACGCCAAAAAATAAATTAATAGTACCAAAAAACCAAAAAAATAAAGCAAGTAAATAGAGAACTAAAAATCGACGTTTTGGTGGCAAGTCTGCCACCGTTGTCAAGATAAATTAAATAAAAATAAAAAATTTAAAAATTAACTATTATTTAGGTTTAGAATTTTAAAATTTTTAGCTTTTTTTTTAGGAGATTCTGAAAATTTTGACATTAAATGTTAAATATGTTTGTTTTGTAATTCAAATTAAGAAGAAATCTAAAATAAAAACATTCAGATCTCGGTTTTTCTTTAAAAATAACGCGATGGGAAGAAAAATCGTTTCCCGTAAAATTGGCGAATGTCGCTTACGATGTTTTGTAAAAACGCATCGATATATCCTATTCTGAAATAATAAATTTAATAATCTTATGGATACTGGGTCCATTTATCGGGGATTTTATTTTTATTAAATTTTGCGTATATCCTCACTCTAACTGATCGGGCCGACTGCTCGTCAGCGACTGCTATCAATTTCTGATGGTAATCGTATTAGCAAAGCGACATCGTACTACTTTCGCCATCTGTTGGTCGCGGTAGGTACTAAAATTTTTAGGGTACGCTGAAATCTCACTTGTGGGGTTCTATGGATTGGTTAGTAATGAACCGATTCTGAACCAGAACCGAACTGGTTTAGAATTGTTTTAAAGCGCATGTCTAGTTATTTATTAGTTCGGAATTTTTATTTACCGCGAACGATTTTCTATACAGCTGAGGATGTATTCTAACCTAGCCTTTGGTTAGATTTTTCATGGTTAAATTGATACTACACAAAAAAATAAATTCAAACAAAAAGGTAAATTGTTATACTGTCGAAAGCCACTCGAGGTCTCTCGGCGGAAGACGAGGGATTCCCCTGCCTCCTCTCGTTTTTAACATAAGTACTGTGTATTTAACTAAAGATAAAATTCAAACAACAAGAAATGGTAAAATCTTGTAATATTGTCTATATTTTTAATTAAATCTTTATTTATTTTATTGCATACATACATTCATACGGAATACAATTAAAAATCCTTTGTTTATATACGCTCAGAATCACAAAAATATAAAAAAATATTCAACAGGTATATTAACCCGCATAAAAAGTGGCAGAAACAAATAAACTGTAATACAACGGTTTATTTCTGTACCACAAAAACAGAAAACAGCTGACCATGTCGACAATGCGCATGAAATTCCGAACTGAACTTTAGTTCCAACAAAATCCCAGGACTGCTAATCAGGTTACGAACCGGTAACGAACTGATTCCATTGTAACCCGCGAACACAGAACTGTTACTAAAAATTCAGGATTTTACTAACCGCGAACGCTGCTTTTCACTGCGCATGCGAATAGTCCCAGAACCGGTTCAGAATCTAGATCTAGTACTTTTAATAGAATCTAGTGGTCTAGTACGTACTGATCAAAATCTAGTACGTTTTTAAAAATTATATTCCTATTTTTACAATATTACACACATACATACAGTGTGTCCCAGGATAGGTGTTACAAGAGGACAAATGGACCAAAAGTTTCTGAATTTTAAAACGAATTTTTGGGAAAAGTGGTCGCATGGTCCAAAACTAATATATACAAAATTTTACTTCAATTGCTATTATACAGGGCAAGTTATAACTAATAATATAAAAAATGTCCAGGATTTCACTACTTTTATTTTTTAAAATAAAACAAAATTGTATAAGTAAATGTTGTAGAGAATAAAATTTATGTCAAAATTTGAAGTTAAAGCATGAGAGTTAAAAATAATAAAATTGGTCAATTTTTTCATTGCGCGTTACAACGTAAATAATGGGCCAGAGGGAGCAAGATTTAAAAGAAAATATATTAATTTTAAATATTTTTTAAAAATTCGCTGCCTTAAGCCGAGTATTTAAAAACTGTTAATGTATAATGTAAAAAATTGACAAAAATAATTTTTTGACTTTAATTGCTTAACTTTAAATTTTGACATAAAATTTAATTCTTTACAACATTTACTTATACAATTTTGTCCTATTTTTAAAAATAAAGGTACTTTACTCTTGGTCATTTTTCATATTTTTAGTTATAACTCGCCCTGTATATTATCAATCGGAGTAAAATTTTGTATTTATTAGTTTTGGATCATGCGACGTTTAAAAATTCCAAAATTTTTTGTCCATTTGTCCTCTTGTAACACATCCTGGGACACACCTGTTATAAGAATATACTGCGTGCAACTCGTCGATCGATAAAGACAACAAATGGGTAAATAGAGATGTCGCATAAGTCTATCCTTTATTTTTCAATTTTAGAGTCAATTTATCTCTTTCTGGTTTAACGCAAGTTCCAATAAATATGTCTTTGTCTTTCATCATGGCAGGCTATCGTAGATGGAGCAATCATCGCTTTGCCCTGGTTGCCAAGTTGTTTACAATTTCTGCATGTAAACTTTAATGTCCTTTTTGGCTCACATCTAATTAAGAGAAAGAAAATATACCATGAATCGAATATTTTTAACTTTGACAAACAGTTGCTGCAGGCAGTCACGCCGAAATGTTATATCGATATTTGTGTTTGATATTTTTCAATGGCCGATTTGTTTGGACAGTTTGTTTACATTTTCTGTGATTTATTGTGTGTTTCGTGGTTTTTTACCTTAATTGGACTTTGAATATTGACTTTTATTAGTGATCACAGTGTATATATTAAATTTGTGCTTTTCAACGAGATAATTTAAGGTAATATTGACATGGTTGATCTCGTAAGAAAAAATCTTTATAAAAACCAAATAAATGACATTTTTAATTAGTGTGTGTAATTATTGAACTAAACCCCCAATATTTTATATTAATAGAAAACAAAAACAAGTACCTAACATTAAGGGCAAAAATAGCACAGCTATATAATTTGAATTTGGCGGGCAAACGATAAAGTCGACTCACGCGCCATCTGCGTTTACCTTCCTTGAAGACAGACAAGGAAGCGCCTCCAGCTATCTCTCTCGGATAATTTATTTAGGTTGATCGTCTCATTCTCTTGTCTCTGATTTTTTTGCCGGCGTTGTACATTTAATTTACTGGCATTGCCAACACTCTTTAATGGCAAGGCATTGGCAAAAAGGTATCAAAAAGACGCGAAAGTGGGCAATTGGCCGTTATTAGGCCACGTGTTGCAGATAAAGTGATGGCATCCGTCATTAATAAGTTATTGGCAAAAATAGCGTTTAAGATGATGGCATCCATCATTAATAAGTTATTGGCAAAAAGATAACAAAAAGACACGAAAGTGGGCAAATGCAGATACTCCCAAGCAGCAAGCTGACGTCTTATTGACGAAAATTGTCGCATTACTACTTTTTTAAAAGCTAAAATGATGGGATATTTTATTTGAAAATTAAAATAGGAAACTCCTTACTGCATGCAATTTCCTTGCAATGCAAAGTACCATCTCTCGGAACACTGTCCAACTTGGAGATGCAGATTTTTACACTAGCCGAAGATATTTCTTTCAAAGCTAAGTGAGATCACCTACCGCAGACCGCTCTCGAATTATTTTTGTCTAATGGGTACGGTTTAGACGATAAAAAGCGAAGATATTGCAGAAACGTAGTAGTTTATTGTCCATTACGCCATCTATCGGTATGTCAAAAACTATTAAATATATATAATATTTTTTATTAACATCGTCTTTAAAACTTTTAATAAAGTTTTAAACAAAATGTTTACAGCTCCTAACAGTCTACTTGAATATCTTGCTCTCTCGACTAGCCATCACCAATTAATCACACAACACACACTTATTAGGTAATGAATACATTTAATTATGTCTATTAAAAACTCTTTTCTTTAAAAAGAAAACTAAAAAGCTAGAAAACCACGTAGAAAACAAATGCACAAAGCGGTCACCTTCGGTCGAAATTAACGTAGCTAATTTTACCATCATTTTATTTTTATTCGCTCCAAAATACATAATAAACATTTTGTTTGACCTAATTTTTATTTGCATGATTTTTAACAATAAAATGTTATGAAAAGGCCATTTCCTTTAAATTATGTAAAAACATAAAATAATGTTGTTTAGCTGCCATTATAAATAAAACAGGATCAAAAAAATTGCTTTAATGTTAGTTAAATACCAATGTTAATAATATGGTTTAAAAAGTATGAATATGCGTTGAAGGTTTGCCTTCAAAATCCAATATTTATTTGCCTCGCAACAAAACGCGTGCTTTATTTAATCAGGATTGGTATGCCGCCATTTTTGTATGCTTGCCGGCAATCGCCTGCATGTAAAATTTATTGGCAATTAAGTGTTTATTTAGGGGTTGACTTTTTAATGCGTATAAGATGTTGGCATAATATTGCCACCAATTGCCAATGCTTTACCATCAATGCCAATATGAAAATGTACATTGCCGGCAAATAGTGTTTGCTAATAATGAATTTGGATGACTTAAGAAATTAAAAAAGGACATTTGTACTGTTTTAGTATTATTTTTACAAGAAATAAGTATATACAATTTTCCTACCAAAATTTAATAATAAATGCATAGTTATGAAGAGGGATAATTGTCTCTTAAAACATGGGAGGCTATGATTTTTTTGTCGCAATATAATGGCTGTGCTGCAAACATTAAGATTTTAAAGTTTAGGATAAATAAAACTGATGTAAAAATGGTATTTTGGGAAATTTTTATACGGTCGTGAGAAAAAATATAGTATGTAACACATGCATAAAGTGTCTTTATATCACTTTATGCACTTGTTACATAAATTACTATTATTTATGTCGTTTACACATATTCCTGAAAATCGTTTTATTTTATAGACAAAATGGCGCCCTCAGCTTTGCGATATCTGTCAAAATAAAAAGTCATGATGTAAATAAATATTTAAGGCATTTAAAAAAGTACTTTTGTCTTAAATTTTAGAATTTGCAAAGCTCGATTTGTATGCCAAATATTAACTGGATTGGTTAAAAAATAAATGCAATATGGCGAAAAAACCAAAATAAAAATTGAACTTTGACGGCTTGTAACTCGAAAACAAATGACATTTTGAAAAAAATTATATGAAGCTCTACCCCTTATTTTGTCAAGTAAAATCACCCCTTTAAGTTTTGTGATCGATTTTTGGTCAGTATTCGGTATTTCTTTATTCTGAATATCGTTTTTGAATTCGAATACTGGTATTCTAGTACTGGTATTCGAAAACCAAAAGCGGGAGGTCGTTGTCACTGAGTTAAAAAAAGGAGATTTTTTTCCTGCGCATTCGCCATTACACCGTAAATTTAGAAATTTTATTACTTTCCTATATCCGCGAACAATACCAAACATTGCCTGGAATATTACCAAGCGCCGCGCCACTGCGTATTAAAGCTAAGGAATATTTTCTTTGTTAGCTGCTTACAGTAGCTGTAAGCACTTTCATTTTTTCACAAACCAATGACGTCAGTCTTACAGCAGCCCACAGCAATTGTTAACGGCCTTGAGAGATGTCTATAACCACTGTACGTCTAACAGGTTGAAAAACGAATTTGAGGTTAGGAGTCAAACAAAATTGACTAAATGTATACTAATAATAATAGTCTATGTCGTTGGTCTGTGTGGAAAACCATGTTAAGGATTAATTTAACTGCAATTGAAGATATTACGCATTTTTGTTATAAAACTGTAGTCACAATTTTTTAGGTTATATTCATCAATTTTAGGCGAAGAACAAATTCTAAAACGGTATTTACCAATCGGTAATGTTGACGTTGAAACAATGTATTATACGTCAAAGTTGTCACCAATTATTACCGCGGTTATAATTGGTTGAATGACGTCATCTGTTAGACAAGCTTGTTAGCAGCTGTAAGTCAGAAGAATTAGAAAAATATCCCTCTAGTAGGCGATAAATTAATAAACACGTGGTTTCGTTTTTGAAACCGATCACTGATGTATGGCCGCGCCGGTGATTTACCGGAAGCGCCGTTGTCAGATTGTTTATAATAAACTATTACATAGTATAGTGACTTTTTATTTATTTTTTTTTATTTTTAATCTGGTAGTAGGTAATGTTTGAAAAGCGGGAGTTTTTACTATCTTGTCGGGAGGCGGGAGACATGTCAGTTTTGCCGACGACATCGACAGGGTAAAATTTGATATAAGTTATATATATCATCATTTACAAACTAACAGTTTAGGAAGTTAATTTTACAAAAAAAAAAAAAATAAATTCAATATTTTTTTGAATTGCCATCATCGTTACTCTGCGCAGGTTATCCACCGCACTGTGGAAAAGGCTAAATGTGAGTTAACTTTACGTCGAAACTCATCCACAAACTTTTCCACGGCGGCGGATAACCTGCACATTCGATGATGGCAATCCAATTTTCGAGTGAATAAACGTTGAGTGGTCACGGTGGTCACAAATGGACTACACAATTAGTAATAAACAAATTTTTGATGATAGGGAGTCCCTATTACAGCCCTTAAACATCAAGAATAGTCTAGGAAAAAAGTAGTTTTTGTTGTAAAACAATACTTTCTCTTTTCCATAAATAATGGAAAATTCAGGAAGTTCAAAATCAAGAGACATTTTAACTAAATGAACACAAATGAGTTAATAAATCAATAATGCATTTGAAACGAAGTAAGCCAAGGTCGATTTAAATAGATATCTAGAATTCATACAGTTAATATTTTCTGTGTGCATGATAGAAATGACATTTAATATGAATTAGGATATGGATTTGACCAAGCATGCAAACGATTTGAATTTTATTTATAGGAAAGTAGTGATTTGGGTAAATATTTGGCTCAAGGATCAAAGGTCATAGTACAGTCACGATTTCCCTTAAGGATAATAATTAAGTTATTGATTAGATGCGTTTGGATTTTTTTGGGGTAATTTTCTAGAAACCTGCGGCAAGTCCGATTTTGACAAAATTTGGTATACGCGGGTTTTGGGGCGCTGATCACGAATCTAAAAGATTTTTTGGCGGAAACGTTTCGTTCTTAAGATATTCATCATCAGACTCGAATTTTAAACTAATCCTATTTTTACAATATTTCCACTTCTTTTTGCACACAATTCTTGATTTAAAGCTAAAGTGGCACGCAATATTTGATTTTTACCTTTTAAAACCCAGTTTTTACGTATTTTACATTATTTTGCATTAAATTGCATAGCTATACTTTGAATCATTTCAATCCCAGTGCGCCATGAAGCCCTATGTGTATGTATGGTTGCCGCATTATCAAAGAAAAGCCACGCAATTTAATGCAAAAATAATGTAAAACACGTAGAAAAACGGGGTTTTAAAGGTGAAAATCAAATATTTCTTGACACTTTAGCTTTAAATCAGGAATTGTGTGCAAAAGAAGGAGGATATAGTGAAAATAGGTTTAGTTCAAATTTGAACTTTAATGATGAATATCTCGAGAACGAAACGTTTCCGCCAAAAAATTCTTTCAGATTCGTGATCAGCGTTCCAAAAACCCCGTATACCAAATTTTGTTAAAATCGGAGTTGCCGCAGGTTTCTAGAAAATTACCTTTTTGCGATACAAATAAAAGAAAAATAGGCTAAGAATAAGGTATTGTAGGTGGTTCTTAAAATAGCATAAATTGTTCTTTATATCTAAATATATCCCTAAGTTTCGCCTACTTAGAATATTAGATAAGGAAAGACAAGAAATGTCTTTTTGAAAGACAGTGAATGTTTATTTAAACCATTTCTTGTTAAAGATCCTTGAAGTTAAATCCAAAACAAGTTTATCTATTTTTTTTTGCGTTTAATAACTTTTAAAAGTGTAAATTTATTGAAAAATCTTAAGAAACATTTTTTTAGCGCATCAAATGTCCTTTAAAAGCATGTATTGGATTTATTTAAATACATATTAATATTTGTAGTAGTAACAAAAATCCAATCTCAAAAATCAAAATTAAAAAAATAGTTCAATGTTCGACAAATTACAAAGAGATCTTTTTGTAGAAATTTTTTTTTTTAGGAATATGTGTGGGTAAAAGTTTTTGGATCAACTTGCGCGTTTGCATATAAAAGATTGTTGTCAAAAAACTGTCCGTTCCGAAGATAGATTTCATAATATTAACATTAAGGGCTTTTACTTTTACAATTATTGTTT
Source organism: Listronotus bonariensis (assembly GCA_014170235.1). Classification (NCBI taxonomy): domain Eukaryota; kingdom Metazoa; phylum Arthropoda; class Insecta; order Coleoptera; family Curculionidae; genus Listronotus; species Listronotus bonariensis. Next base: position 70,739 of record JACEGR010004825.1, on the reverse strand, counting down.
TTTTATTATTATGAAGGATATTTTCACAGCAGCGGGTGCTGCGTCACCGAGCGGAATATAGAAAATCCCATGTAAATTTTAAGGGGGTTAAGTATGGTCTTCCCTGTACATTTTACATAACTTTTTGAACAGACCAATACGACAAACAGTCGTGCCAAGTTAAAAAAATTAATAAGCGAATATTGAATTATTAATATAGGGTGATTCAAAAATCGAGTACGAAATTTAAGGGGATGATTCTACTTGACAAAAACAGTACTTTTGTCTTAAAATTTTAGAATCTGCAAAGCTCGATTTGTGTGCCAAGTAATAACTGGATTGGTTAAAAAATAAATGCAATATGGCGAAAGAACCAAAATAAAACTTGAACTTTGACGGTTTGTAACTCGAAAACGAATGAAATTTTGAAAAAATGTATATGAAGCTCTACCCTTATTTTGTTAAGTAGAATCACCCCATTAAGTTTCGTGATCGATTTTGAATCACCCTGTATATTAATGTAATTTCAAAATTACCAAACTTTCGGTTCAGGTAAAACTAAACAGGCGCCTGTAAAATCGATGATGTCACTAACACGGGGAAAAGTGTCAATAAATCAGTGACAAATTGTTTGCTGGTGGCTGTTGTCTGTATGGTTTTATCTGAACCGAAAATTTGTTAATTTTGCAATTACATTTAATCAAATAATTCCAGATTCGCTTATTAAATTGTTTTAAAACTTGGCACAAGAGCTTGTCAGATTAGTCTCTACAAAAGTTACTTTGCATTTTCTCTGTTAAATATACAGGGGAGCTAATAATTAAACCCCCTTAAAATTTACATGGGATTCCCTATGTTCTGCTCGGCGACGCCTCCCCGGTATAGTAAGAACATTTTAAAAGCGCAAATTCGTTACCCTTTGAAAATAATACAAAAAAACATAAATAAGGCCGCTTGCAATCGGACTATTTTAACCAAAGGCGCCGCTACCCTTTACAGCGACGCGCCGATACACTATGGGATAGAAATCCATTATTTTGGCCAAAAAGCAACTTTGAAATTTTAATGGCTCATGCTGTGTATTTCAAAGTAGATACTCCAAACTATAGTACGCAAAATTATAAAAGGATATGATGACTTCTATTGGGGTAATACGAAACTTGAAAATGTATTTTAAGTAAACATAAATATACAACATTTAATCTACTTAGTTTATTATTAGCCTTGTTTACTAAAAAGAGTAAGAGAGTTTAAATAATAAGAGCTATTGTTGTGTTTCCGATGCTGTCTCGCGAAGTCTCGCTACTTTTGTCAAAGATTTTTAACCTTTTTCTTTATCAGTTTTTGTACTTACAGTTGCCTTCCTACTTTTTGCTACTTCTGAGTGTAAGGACAGATACAAGATTTTTTTATAATTTATAAGGTTTTCCATTTTAAAATTTAATATGTTTTGACCTACACTGTATATCCTAAAAGATAAAAGCATTCTGATGAAAGATATGGATTCTACAGAATCTACCGAACAAAACAGTGTTTTTATTTATTTTATACGTTAAAAAAATAAAAAAAGTTGGGAAGATGTATCTCTATTACGCTTCTAAGAATAATTTAAAATTATTTTTATATATTTCAGATTTGGATGGTCATATTTCCGAAACTAATTGAGATAGACACATCAAATGTAGTATTTTTTAAAGCATTTTAAAAGATTTTTAATAACATTAACATTCAGGGTATTCCATTTAAAAAAATCATACCTATTGTCGTAACCCTGTTTATCATATGAGATAATTATCATCTGATTACTGATTAGAATACTACCGAATTAACCCAACAAGCTGACATTTTAGTTTATTTTGAACAATAAAAATAATAATGTTAAGTGGGGTGTAAATTTATAATAACATATAATAAGTTTTAGGTTTCTAAAAAGCACTTGTAATCATTTATAATATTTTTCCAATAAAAAGCACTTCATTTTAAGTTAGATTGGTAAGTTTCAGAATGTTGACCAAAAAATTAATTTCTATCCCATAGTGCGATGACCAGCTGCATCAACCGGCATATCATAAAAGAAATATAGCAAAGGCGGCCGCGAAGTCAAGCATGCCGATTTATTTGCTTTAAACTTTTGTGATTTTTTTTTCTTATCAAAGAGCACCGAATTTACATTTTTAAACTGTTCCTTCTATACGTGTTTTATTCAACATATTTTTTTTTAAGAAAGTATCTTTTTAAACCAAATATAGCAGTTGCACTAATAGTTGTATTTAATTTTGGTTTACTAAAAAATTTTTGCAGATTTTTAACCATTATTTTATTTTTTTCAGTCGGCTTCGGTCAGTGTCATATTAGACAATGAAAAGGTCAGTGGAGTATTTGGTTTACTGTTGCCTATCCTTTGTTGTAAATGTTTTTCCTATCTTTCGAACCTTTATCATCTTAAAATGGTTTCGGCCAGGTTTATTTAAAAAAAAAAAAAAACATTACATGGTTATGTCAAAGAAGTGGACATATACAGGGTGCCCTAACTCTTATTATACATAAAATAACTGTGGCCCTGTACAAGGTACAAATAGAAGTTTTAAATATTTAAAAAACTAACTTTATTGTTTCTTGTTTAACACCCTGTATATTTTAAAACATTTTAACTCTTAAATAAATTCTACATCATAAATGTATAACACGTTATACGTCAATTATTGCTATTTTTTAGGTATAGAAGGTATACAAACAGGTCAACTGTAGTGGAAACATAAGCTTTGTTCGCGGGTCTAGTAATGATTTGATTCTGAACCAGAACCGAACCGGTTTAGAATTGTTTTAAAGCGCATGTCTAGTTATTTATTAGTTCGGAATTTTTAATTACCGCGAACGATTTTCTATACAGCTGAGGATGAATTCTAACCTACCCTTTTGGTTAGGATTTTTCGTGGATAAATTGGATACTACACAAAAAAAATTCAAACAAAAGGTAAATTGTTATACTGTCAAAAGCCACTCGAGGTCTCTCGGCGGAAGACGAGGGATTTCCTGCCTCCTCTCGTTTTTAACATAAGTATGTATATTTAACTAAAGAAAAAATTCAAACAACAAAAAATGCTAAAATCTTGTAATATTGTCATTTAATTAACTCGTTATTTATTTTATTGTATACATACATTCATACGGAATACAATTAAAAATCCTTTGTTTATATACGCTCAGAATCACAAAAATATAAAAAAATATTCAACAGGTATATTAACTCGCATAAAAAGTGGCAGAAACAAATAAACTGTAATACAACGGTTTATTCCTGTACCACAAAAACAGAAAACAGCTGACCATGTCGACAATCCGCATGAAATTCTGAACTGAACTTTTAGTTCCAACAAAAATCCCAGGACTGCTAATCAGGTTACGAACCGGTAACGAACTGATTCCATTGTAACCCGCGAACACAGAACTGTTACTAAAAATTCAGGATTTTACTAACCGCGAACGCTGTTTTTTCACTGCGCATGCGAATAGTCCCAGAACCGGTTCAGAATCGAACCCGCGAACAAAGCTAATTTTGAATTAAAATATTATTATTTGCTTTTTTGCAGCCTCAACCATTGCAAATACGCGATAAGATCGAAGCGGACAGTTCAGTTCCCTGCCTATGTTTCTAGTAACGTGGACCTGTATGATATGTATCTGTTACGCACAAATATCGAAAACGCTCATTGAGCGAAAATAACGCACACTACGCGTTATGGACGAAGGTAAATGACCAAACACCGAAATTAAATAGTTTTTCGTTTTATGGTCGTGAATTTATGACCGCATCGCGTTGTGTTCATTTTAGAAGGAACCACAACGCGTTCTGTTCGTTTGAAGAACGACCATAAAACGATGAATTATTTATTAAAAGAGACCACATACATAAACACCTTAAAATATAGTGAAAGCGTCATATATTTTAAAATAAAATACATAACTTAAGATTTAGTTAACATAAGACAGAATATAGTTCAAAAGTTGGAAATATTCTTAAACATGAAAATAATAGGTACTTCGTAATTTTAAACAAGTAAAGAACTAGCAAAAATAATAGTTTTAAACAACTAAAATAAGTAATTTTATCTAAAATAGATAAACGACTTAATTGTAGATTGAACCACATTGTAACAAATTATTTGTTCTTACAAGAGCTACTGTTGTGGCACTTGAAGTTGCGTAGTACTTGCTTAGAACGGCAATGGCATTTATTAGTATTACAATAACGCTTTACAATGACATAACACAAATCCTTGTTTGAAGCCTGAAGATAAAGCTGAAGCTTTTCTTAAAGTTAATGAATTGCTTGGGACATCCGATTACTCAATAAAGTTGGAATCAGCAAAAGTAAACTCATTTCGACCATACATTCGCTCCAGTACACCTTCTTTAGTGCCTAGTTGGTACATACCAGACTCATGTAGACACACAACTTAAGTACAAACGTGCAATGGTGCACCGCATTAAGGAAACTAATTAAGACAGGAAGAATCCGGTGTTCGGTTGATTTAAACCATCCATTTTGCGTTGTGGTCGCTTCTAAAATGACCACGACGCGTTGCGGTCATAAGTTCACGACCATAAAACGGAAATTTATTTAATTACGGTGTTTGGTCATTGACCTTCGTCCATAACGCGTTGTGTGCGTTATTTCCGCTCATTGAGCGTTTTCGATATTTGTGCGTAACACATCTTAAATGAAAGAGCTGAGTAATTCTTGAAGTTAATTAACTACGTGTTATTATATTACTTGTTACTAAGGCAGTGAAGTATTAATTTTGAAAAAGCATGATGCCATATCTCCAAAATTAAAAGGAGTAAAAAATTGATAATGTTATGTCATAATAAAGTTTAAACAAGAAGTTGATTGCCATAATAAAAAAATTGGTATATCATTTAAAATTTTAAAATTACCTACAGAGAAAAATATAAATTAGGCAACATTGCAAATTTATTAATTCTTCATGTTTAGGTACCCCTTTGCACCAAACTTGGTTCATATATATTTGACGGTTGCTGAGATAATCCACCGGTTTTTCTATTACCCTTACTTATGTAGAATTCAATGAAGAGTCAAAATGTGTCAACATATACAGGGTGTTACCTTAAAAAAGCTTGACAACTAAAATGAATTTTGTTTTTGGGACACCTTGTAAAAGTAACCACTTTTTTTTAAATTTTAAGATGATTAGGTTTTATGAGTACTTCTACAACGTCTGCTGTAACCAAACTATTTCTCGGTATACTTAGCATATTGCCAGTTCTTATAGCTAAATTACAATTATAGGAAGCTTTTGCACAAGTCACGGTAATAAATTTGTTTATGTTTTACCCATCTATTATTGATCTGTAATACCTTAGAAACGGAATATGGTATGGTAGCAATAATACCTGCTATCACACCTAGGGCATTATAAGAGGACATTATGATAATGCCCGCTTATAATGCCCTAATGCGCTAATATGGAAATTTTATTGCTTATCCAATTTTATTTCTCTCACAATAAAGATCAAGTTTATACAAACATATGTATTAAAAATAAAATCAATAACTTACCAGTTCCTGAAAATATGCCATTAAAACGGTTTCGGTTTTATTTGAAGAATTGCGTTCGCATCTTTCCAAATACCAAATATGCCATACTCCCGATCATACTGTTGCCTTGATTTAACTGGCAAAAGATTTTCGGTCGCTTTTATGGCCTTTTCTCTTATATTTTGTGGAATTTCTTCCATTTTGAGCAAATCGTTAAATAAAAATACCAACTGACTAACTGATAGAAACCTCAAAGTCAAACTTAACACCAGTCATTATCTACTTACGTATACAGGTACAGGTGCAACTTATTTTTATATTGCGAATAAATAATGTAATTAGTCATTGAAAAACTCTTTTTGGGTAAAACATAAAGCATTGTATGCACCACGGGCTTTACTGGACTATAATGCCCATCAGGTCGAAACCTAGCCCTCGGGCTATTTAGACCTTCAGGGCATTATAGTCCTAGTAACGCCCTTGATACATAAATAGCTATTAAACACAAATGATACTTAGAGTTATAGTTGGTTTATGTTATTTGCAAAAAATTGTTTTATTTTAAAGGATGGCTCAAAGCCCGAACACTGACGTAGATATTATTTTCAATTTACCGATAAATTATTGGAACATGGGACCCACACCAAATTTACACCAGATGCTAGTGGCCTTAAGAGGAACATTTTGGTGAAGAAAATCTCCCCTCCCCCAGAAGAATCTAAAGTTTCAAAAGCCAATCCTTTCCCATATAACATTTTTTTGCTGGTAAGGCATTGGCAAAAGGTATCAAAAGACATCAAAATGGGCAATTGGCCGTTATTAGGCCACGTGTTGCAGAAAATGTGATGGCATCCATCATTAATAAGTTATGATGAAAAAATGCGTTTAGGATGATGGCATCCATCATTAATAAGTTATACTGAAAAAATGCATTTAGGATGATGGCATCCATGATTAAAAAGGTTTTGGCTAAAGATGCCTTTTAGATGATGGCATTACATTATTTTTTCCTAATGACAATAAAATGCATTTTTACCGTCCAGGAACTAAAATGTGCATAAATAATGCACATGCATAATGTGTGTTTATGTACAGGGTGTCCCATATAAAATTAAATACTATAATTTTGGAAAAACCATATGAGATACAATAAAAATACTAAAAAAATACATTTCACTGAACAACTTCTGCATTTAACTTTTCTTGTATCTCTTATGGTTTTTCCAAAATTATAGTATTTAATTTTATATGGGACACCCTGTACATAAACACACATTATGCATGTGCATTATTTATGCACATTTTAGTTCCCTGGACGGTAAAAATGCATTTTATTGTCATTAGGAAAAATAATGTAATGCCATCATCTAAAAGGCATATTGTTGCCAAAACCTTTTAATGATGGATGCCATCATCCTAAATGCATTTTTTCAGTATAACTTATTAATAATGGATGCCATCATCCTAAACGCATTTTTTCATCATAACTTATTAATGATGGATGCCATCACATTTTATGCAACACGTGGCTAGTACGGCCAATTGCAATCTGATGTCTTTGCTGCTTGCTAATGCCTGCCGGCAAAAAATGTTATATGGAAGTTGTTCTTATCTTTTTTCGTAAAGGACGTCGCACAATAGGCATTGCGAATGGATCGCCCCTAAATTTTAATATTTTGTAGATTAGTCCTTTCTGATTCACATCTTAATTGCCCTTTTACACTAGCGAAAGACGGAAAGTTGGGCGACGGATCGATGCTATCGAAGTGTATGGAGACCTTTCACATGCATAGCCGACTTTCCGCGTTCTCAACGTATGAATGGTCTCATTAGACTCGATACACTTTGATAGTGTCGGTCCGTCGCCCTACTTTCCGTCCTCCGCTAATGTGAAAAGGCAGAAACGTTTTGATCTGACCTGTAATTTCGGAGATATAGATTTTTAAAGCTGGCAGTTTTAGATTTTAAAGATTTTGCACCAAAACAGGTTTTTGCCTATTTTTCCTATGTCAGCTACAAAAACAGTCAAGTTTTTATACACTGATTTTTGGTAAAAGGAACAGGCTATTTAATTCCGTTACGACATATTTTTATAATAGGCTTACGTCATTCTCAGTGGCGGAACAAACATAAAAAATATGAAAAAAAATCTGGAAAAAAACAATTTTTATAATATTTGAGTTTAGAAACGAGAAATACAGTTAAATATTTTTAATTTTTTGGTATGTTATTTAGAAGTCTTTGGAGAAAAAGTAAGGCCAGGCTACTAAGGTCAAAGCTGATCACGGTTTGTGCGCTACCGTAAACGTGGATAATTAGCTTTGTTCGCGGGTTTGATTCTGAACCGGTTCTGGGACTATTCGCATGCGCAGTGAAAAAGCAGCGTTCGCGGTTAGTAAAATCCTGAATTTTTAGTAACAGTTCTGTGTCCGCGGATGACAATGGAATCAGTTCGTTACCGGTTCGTAACCTGATTAAGCAGTCCTGGGATTTTGTTTGAACTAAAAGTTCAGTTCGGAATTTCATGCGCATTGTCGACATGGTCAGCTGTTTTCTGTTTTTGTGGTACAGAAATAAACCGTTGTATTACAGTTTATTTGTTTCTGCCACTTTTTATGCGGGTTAATATACCTGTTGAATATTTTTTTATATATTTTTGTGATTCTGAGCGTATATAAACAAAGAATTTTTAATTGTATTCCGTATGAATGTATGTATGCAATAAAATAAATAAAGATTTAATTAAAAAATATAGACAATATTAGAAAATTTTACCATTTCTTGTTGTTTGAATTTTATCTTTAGTTAAATACACATACTTATGTTAAAACGAGAGGAGGCAGGGAATCCCTCGTCTTCCGCCGGAGACCTCGAGTGGCTTTCGACAGTATAACAATTTACCTTTTGTTTGAATTTAATTTTTTTGTGTAGTATCCAATTTAACCATAAAAATCCTAACCAAAAGGCTAGGTTAGAATACATCCTCAGCTGTATAGAAAATCGTTCGCGGTAAATAAAAATTCCGAACTAATAAATAACTAGACATGCGCTTTAAAACAATTCTAAACCAGTTCGGTTCTGGTTCAGAATCGGTTCATTTCTAGACCCGCGAACAAAGCTATTATCGCTTTATTTTTTTAAGAACCACACATTAGTTAAACTCACGCATGATACGTTGTGAACTATAAATTTAATTTGGGTTTGCATAAAGCAGGTACCTACATATTTCTTATTTTTGTCAATTTAAATTAGGCCAGTGGCGTAGTAAGCATTTGAAAAATAATTAATTGAGAATATTTTTAAAAACATTATCAATTTGTTTTTTTTTTAAATTCTAGCCACACCACTGGCCTAAGGAATAAATTAAAAGTGTCAAAGATGGAAAAATAGATACCTGCTTTATGCAAGCCCAAATTAAATTCATAGTTCAGAACCAATTATGTATAAGTTTAATTAATATTTTCGGTTTTCAAAACATAGATCGATAATTATCTACGTTTACGGTAACGCACAAAGCATGATTAGAGAATTATTGCACAGTGAAATAAGGCCAGGCACTAATAATACCGGCCTTATTTTGACATCTGAGCTTGTGCAGATGCATGGTGGGATAAGGACTTCCTTTAATAAGGATAGTGCCTGGCTTTATTTATGTCGGTTTTGGGTCGTGCCTTATTTTGGTCTTATTTTAACTTCGGAACTGTTCGTCCTAACCGAACAGCTGCCGACCACAAAATCTAAAATTTTTGGAAGTAAAAATACTTAAAACTTTGCTTTTTCAAATGTATTTCTTTAATTGTGTAAAACAAAACCCTACAACACAAAACAATAAAGAAAAACTAACTAAAAATTTACCCCCTTTTTTAGGTTAATGGTACTGTCAACATGATTTGCAATAACTCTAAATTATGGGGACAAACCAAGGACGAAAATAAACTTGGGTCTCCGGACAACACCCTACTGTGTTCCAGGCCGAAATTGTAGCCATAGAACAATGTGCTAGGGAAATCATCAGAAGGAGCTATGAGGATAAAACCATAGTAATCTATTCGGACAGCCAGGCAGCCATCAGGGCACTCAGTTCATGCAAAATCAGCTCCAAGCTGGTGCGGGACTGCGTAATTGCCCTGGAAGAGGTGGGTGCGTCCAGCAAGCTAACCATTGCCTGGGTACCAGGGACACGAAGGCCACGAAGGCAATGAAGAAGCTGATAAATTGGCAAAGGAGGGGGCTGGCAGGACAATGGTAGGTCCAGAGCCCTACTGTGGTATTCCATCATGCCAGGTAAGGTCATCCATTAGATCATGGATTATGAGGGAATTACAGGACTGGTGGATGAGAACACCAGGACAGCGTCAGGCGAAAGTGTTCATCAAGGCTTACTCGCCAGAATTTACAAAAGACCTTCTGAATTATAACCGGAAGGCAGTAAGAATAATAGTGGGTCAACTGACAGGTCATTGCAGACTGAATAAACACCTGGAAACTATGGGCCTGGCAGAAGAAAACCTATGTAGGTTCTGCCAGGAGGAGGAAGAAACCGCAGAACACGTATGGTGCTACTGCGAAGCCCTTTGTCGTCTGCGGTTTGCAAGGCTGGGTGAAGAAAAACCTAAAGCGGCAAAATATACCAAGGGGCCAGTTTCAAGCTTGTAGAGTCTGATTAAACAGACCGGCTTGGATAGCGTGCTCTAACCTATGGACGGAGGACACACAATAAACCTGAGCAGGTTGCAGTGCTAGAGGATATGCAATCCACCTCCTAATCTAATCTAATCTAATCTAATGGGTACAAGCACTATTTAAATAAGGCCGATATTATTAACACCTGAGCTTAATAAGGCAACTTGCAATAATTCTCTATTAGCTTTGACCTATGTAGCCTAGCCTACATACCAAAAAAATTTATATATTTAACCGTTATTTTGTTTTTAATCTCAAATATTATCAAGAATTGCATTTTCTAGTTTTTTTTATATTTTTATGTTTATGCCGCCACTGGGAATGATGTAAGTTTAATATAAAAGTAATTTGTACAGAATTAAATAGCCCGATTCTTTACCTAAAAATCGGTGTATAGAAACTTTCCTTTTTTTTTTGTAGGTAAAATAGGAAAAAATAGGCAAAAACCAGTTTTGGTGCAAAATATCTGAAATCTAAAACTGTCAATTTTAAAAATCTGTATCTCCGAAGTTACAAATTAGATCAAAACGAGTCCCATTAAGATGATGATCAGAAAGGACTAATCTACAACATATTAAAATTAGGGAGGATTTCAACCGAAAGCCATTTGCATTGCTAATTGTGCGACGTACTTTGATCAAATTTTGGCGACCAATCCCAAATTTCGCTAAAATATCTACTAATTAGAGGCATCTAAAAACTTTCCATTAAAAAATTTTGGTAATAGTTCGATATAGCGGTTTTCGCTATTATAAGAGATTTTCGGAAAATTATTTTTCAGAGCGTTTCTATAGGTCGATTATGACACAAATCTGTGTGCGCGTTTTCCAAAATCCATTTCTATAATTTATTATTAATAAAAACATATTTACGGGACGGTGGAGTAAACAGTGGTGCTGGGTGGGAACAAAACAGTATAAAACCAACGTCAAACATAAGAAAACATTAATACACTGCACTCGGGGCATATGAAAAATGTAAATTAATTTTGAAAAGTATTAAATTTTTCGAAAAACATATGAGATATCTCGTCCGCCATTAATTAAAGAAGGAAAATAGGCGCCTTCATTTTGGTCAGCTGATAACATGAAGTTCGTCATTATGAAAATGACAGTCTTGATAAAAGCGGCGTTGCCAAACTTCTTATGAAGAATTAACACCAATTTCAGGGATTATCCACCTTTTCCATGAGGAACAATGGCATTTTTTGTAGAAATGCCTCCTTCTTTATGTTTAGGTATTTTCCTTTTTCTCTACAAATTATGATAGGAAGAAGGAATGACTTATTTTTTCATATGAATTTTGTCCTGTATCTTCCTTTTTTTGAGCTATTGACACTTTCTCACTTTATTTGGCAACATCATAGAGACATTTACAATTCTATTCCAAGCTCTTCTTTTTTATGCAGTGACAGCCATGGCGGGATTGTTGTACTATTATTTATTTTTAATTTTTTTAAACAAGTTTTTGGACATTTTTGTAAACAGAAAGTGCGGTGTGTACTGTGAAATACTGTTTTTGGGCGTTTAATGTAGGATTTCTACTGTTTCGTCCCCACCCAGCACCCCTGTTCACTCCAAATTCCCGTAAATATGTTTTTATTATTAATAAATTATAGAAATGGATTTTGGAAAACGCGCACACTAGATTTGTGTCATAATCGATCTGTAGAAACGCCCTGAAAAGAATTTTTCAAAAACTCTTATAATAGCGAAAACCGCTATATCGATCTATTACCAAAATTTTTAGTAAAAAAATTAATTGGCTTTAGTCTTTAGAAACAATGTAAATAATTTTAAAATTCAAGAATTTGTCGATATAATTTGATTAAAGTCACGAAAAAAAATACAAAGAGGAAACTCGTCTGAAACTTGGATTTTTGGGGTGGGGAGGGGAGGTGGGGTGCAGCTTCCACGCCCCAGTTTTAAGATTTAGTAGTTTAAAATATTATCTACGCCAGTGAGCACGAATATGGAAATAACGGTAAACTCGATGCAAAATAATAGCATAGCCTAAGTATACGTATGTAGGTAAGGTACATACATATACAGGGTGTCTTACCGGGAACTGCCGCGATTGATTTCTCGAAAAGTACACTTTGGAAAATTTTGAAAGTTTGATAACATTTTAAAGTCAGTGGGGAACATACAACTAAAATATTTTGACAGCTCTACCACTTCCGGTTATACCGGAAGTTAATGTCAACTTCCTTATTTTAAGTGGAATACCCTATATATTATTTATTTTTTAGATTCTGCGTAAAACTCTAAACATATTTATGTATAATATTCTATACCTAAGTCCAACCGTTTTTGAGTTATTTTAAATTTTATGTCAAAAATGACGTTTGCAGGCCATTACATAACCATCAATTTCTTCTAAACAAAAGCCTTTAATATGCGTTGGAGTTGGGTTTCTCGTAGAGAAAGAACTATTTTAGAAGACTGTATTGATATTTTCACAATTAATAAATACAGAGTGGTAAAAAAAAATCATTAAACATTATAACGACAAAAACCTTAAAAGTCAATTTTTTCAAATGGAAACCCCTATATTTTTTTACCGTATCCTATTAAGCATCAAAAATAAGGATAAGTTTGTATAAGGATGTCTATTTTAAAAATTTATAGTTTTTGAAATATTAAGAATTTAATATTTATGTATCTATTCTAACAATGCTTTTAAGTACGGATAGATACGGAGAAGTTGGCTGTGACGCCGCATTTTGTTGTCAAGTCACAAAATACTAAAGCTATAAAAAAATTTCAAAAAACCGTATTTTTTAAATTTTATTTTCTTGATGAATATTTTCGAAATTACACGCAGATTCAAAAAGGCGTTTAAAGTGCTTTTATGTGCGTTCGGTGACCAACATTACTCGAAAACGGCTACACTGAGTAGTCTCAAATTTTTATACACGCTTCTTAAATATATTTTTTGGTAATTATTTGAATATTTTTACCACCGATAAATATTTATTTTTATAAGCAATTTAAGGCCGCAATTTTGGTCAAAAATCGATATTTTTCAAGAAACCGGCATTTTGTTAAAAAAAAAAATATTTTGCTTATTCTTTTGATTAATTTCTAGATTTAACATTACTTTAACGAAATCTTTTTGGTTTTTAATTTAAGAGGATCCAGTTCAGAGATATAGTGGTCACCTCAAAACGTCTTTTTGAGAGGAGCTCCTGGAGATAAGCTGTAGCTTCTTCCCAAATATATATTTTTTACTAATACTTAGTCTTAAAATATAGTTCAAAGATACCATAATATGTGTACAAATTTTTAGGCCTATAACTTTAAAACTTTTTCTGGAAAAATTTGTGGAAAATTCGCTTTTTTTTTTTCGGCCTTCTAACTGTATATAACCCTTTAATAAATGAATATAATATACGGGGCCTAGTTTCAAAGTGTACAATCTTCAAAATTATATTTTCTTGTTTTTTTTTATCTTTGGACAAACCACGAAGGCTAAAAGCCTAAATACTAACGTACCGTGGGTGTTTTAAGCGAGGTAAGAGGGAGTTTGTTGACACGGGACTTAAATACTTGAAAACTTGGGGGAAGGAAAGACCTCCGCGGGGCAGCAGGTTCCACAATCTAGAAACTCTAGGGATAAAAGAACGAACAAAGTGGGAAGTTCGGGGCCTGTCCAGTTAGACCGTATAGGGATGCATACGCGCAGAACCACGAGTTTCTCTGTTGGGAACCATGAGTGGAGAAACTATACTGGACAATTCTTCAGAGCAGAAGCCATGGAAATACCTATAAAAAAGCGATAATACTCCCACAGCCCGACGATGGGCAAGAGAGGAAGCCTTTCTGTAAGTGAAGGATTATTAATGAGACAAATAGCTCTTCTTTGAATAGAATCAAGAATGCTTAGGGTTGTGGGTGACGCCATGCCCCAGATATGAGAACAATATTCCAAGGGAGGTCGGATTTGGGACACATATAAAGTGTATAAATTAGAAGGGGAGAAATATTTTTGGCTCGAAAGAGAAATCCAAGCTTTTTGAAGCTGCCGTGGCTATAGATACAATGTGTTTATGCCAGTTAAGGTTACTTTCAAATGTAACGCCCACAAGATTGAAGGTGTCTTTGCTCTCTAAAACTTGACCGCTCATAAGTAGAGGATGAGTATTTGATGACTTTTTTCGCGACAAGGAACATGATTGTGTTTTGGATGCATTAAAATGAACGAGATTTTTGGCGCCCCAATCCAATATTAAATTAAGATCCTGCGAAAGAGATATCTGCATCGCTCTGCGTTTGTTTTCCAAGTCAGGTTTAGTGATGGGTTTAGGAACGTGAATACTGGAGTAAAGGGTGCTATCGTCGGCGAAACTATGAATGAAATTAGTTGTGGACGAGAGAAGGTCATTGATGTGAAGAAGAAACAATGTTGGTGCCAGAACTGAGCCCTGAGGGACTCCAGCGTTTACTTGGTGAAAGCTTGAAGAATGGCCGTCCACAATAACTGATATACGACGATCAGATAAATAACTAGAGAGCCAAGTACAGAGTTCAGTTCAGTTGAAAGACCATAGGAGGGAAGTTTATTAAGAAGTGCGGCATGCCAGACCTGGTCAAAAGCTTTAGATATATCAAGAGCAACGATCTGGGACTCACCTAGAAACTCAAGAGACTTATTCCAGCAGTGTGATACGAAGGAAAGAAGATCTGCTGTAGATCTTTTGTGGCGAAATCCATATTGCCTGTCATGCAAAATTTTGTGTTTTTCTAAGTACTTAAGAATTTGTGAATTCATTAATTTTTCCATTACTTTACAAAGAACTGAGAGAATTGAATATGGTCTATATATAATAAAAAATAAACAAAGAATCTATGCATTAAATTTAATATTTTCTTTCTTAAGTTTGAACACTCTGTCATGGATGTAGTCATGGCCTAAAAAGTGATTAATTTAAATTCAGCACAGGAAAACCCAGCTTTTGGCTATTTATTTTACTGATGTATTAAAAAGTATAAATGGAGATTGTAGACTTTGAAATTATATCATATTTTTAGTTCCTTTTTCTCCACTTAAAAAAAAATTATTTAAAATATAAGACACTTATTTACTTGGGTTTGATAATTTTATTAATTTAACTATACATTATTAAAGATTTTTTATAATTTAGAACTTTAGTTAAATAAAAAATGATTTAGCAGTAACAAGTGAAACTCAAACTTTTCAAATATTTTCCATCCAACTTAAATTCAATTTACAAACTATACATTTTCTCATTAAAACTTTGAATTAGACTTTAACACTACTAGAGAAGCAAACCAAGTTTCTAAATAAGATTAACCATAAAGTTTTGCAAAATCAAAACTTTTTCGTTTAAGATTTTAAAATAATTCGTAAAATTGGTTGGTAATCACGTTTCGATTTAGATTTCCAAGTTATTTTTATAGCATAGTCTAAGATTCGTAAAGGAAGCGACCATGTTTAGTGGATAAAAACTATTTTATAATATATACAGTGTGTCCAAGATAAGGATCCTAAGCATGGGAGTCTCAGTACCTATTGGAGATACAGCTTAGGTTAAATTAGGAAAAAGTTGTGTTTTTTAAAGCTTATTTACATGCCGTTTAGAAACTTGAAAAATTTTCATGGCCTGCTGAGATATTTGGCAAAAACGAAAATTTGACTATATCGATTTTATTTTTTTCTGACTTTATTTGAAGAGATATAAAAAAACTAATAACACTTTTCATTGGCACTTTTTAGCTACTACATGATGGTATTTTTAGATTTTATACCCGACGTTTCGTTTTCAAGAAACCATCATCAACTTTATTTTTTATATGGCTCGAAAAAAAGTACCCCTGTATCTGATCCCATTTTTTATTACAAATTCAACGATGTATCACATGTCATATTTTAATTTTTAGTTAAAAGAAAAATTGCATTTTTTCTATTTTTTTAAAGTTATTTTTAAGTAGGCCTTGCAAACAAATGCTTGGACGTTAATACCTGTTACCGTATCTGTAACATAATTTAATATCATTATAAAATAGTATTTGTCCTTATTACCCTGCTTGTCGAGTTGTTGTTTTTAGAGCAATTGTTCTTATTGTTACTGTTGTCTCTATTATTGTTTATTGGTGAATAGCTAATATTTTATTGTATTATTATGGTCGAATATGCAGGATGGCCATTATAGCCATGAAGATAAGTTTGACATGCTAACATGCTACATTTTGTGCTGCAAAAATAAATGAAGGTATTATTTCTGCAGTTAATGAATTATGGTAAATACATGGACCTGGTATTTTAGTTCCTAAAATTCCACACCACATATTAAACCCAAAACGTTCTTGATGTTTCGATATTTTCTTAACACGCGGATTTTGTTGAGCCTATTTAATGCGTATTGCGTATAAAGACAACAGTAACAATAAGAACAATTGCTCTAAAAACAACTACTTGACAAACAGGGTAATAACGACAAATACTATTTTATAATGATAATTAATTATGTTGCAGATACGGTAACAGGTATTAACGTCCAAGCATTTGTTTGCAAGGGCCTACTTAAAAATAACTTTAAAAATAAAAATGCAATTTTTCTTTTAACTATAAATTAAAATATGACATGTGATACATCGTTGAATTTGTAATAAAAAATGGGATCAGACACAGGAAATAAAAATTCCTCCTGTGAATTTAATTTCTTTCCCTTAAAGTATCAATATTTTTTCGCGTTTTAAATGGATTTTATTTTAAAAGAATACTTTTTAAATTAAATAAATTAGCAATATAGTTTTCCAGTTCTACTTGTTTTTTTAGTTAAAAAAAAATTCATCAATTTTCTTATACCATAATGACTTTAAACTTTTAACGGAAGTTTTGTAGACTTTAATAGAAGTTTATTATCATTATTTTTGGACGAGAAGTAACTAAAAACTGTAAAGTTCGAGTTTTTTCATAATTTCCTTTGGGATGGAACAAACTTTTTCAAACTTAAAATATATATTTTTTTAAACTTTAAATTGGAAGAAAGTTAGAACAATAAAGGGTCAAATGGAAACTGTCTATAACTACCTCTAAATCGACATTTTCTTCAGAAGAAGTTACATATCTATACAAACAGAGCAATGATACCATATACAGCGTGTCTACTTAAGTTTGCACCATATGAAAAACTTCATTATTTACGAAAAAAGTTGTTTTTTTAAAAAAGTTTTGCATGGTCTAAAACCCAAAATGCAATTATCAGATATTCATTTTTGCAGTGGTATACGAGGTAAGTCAAAAAATCTGAATTTTGCTTATGAGGTATGTGAGTACCTTTATTTTTCATAATATTATTATTTTTGTAAAGCTGTTTTTACAGTTTAAACTTTTTGCATGCAATTTTTCTTGCTGCAACTTTTGGATTTGCGCACGCGCATTTTTCTCTTTTCAAAAACTGCCCGTGTGCTGATCAAAAATTGTATCAAGAAAACTGTTATCCACAGAAATTTTTCAAACTGTAAAGTCAGCTTAAAAAAATACGTTTAGAAATTAAATTAACGTTCAAATAAGCAAACTTGTTTTATTTTAAGAAGAAAAAAAAATGTTTAAATTTTTTATGCGTTAACGGTGAAAATTTAAGTTTGTAATTTAAAAACTTTCCACTCAAGTTATCTTCGAAACGAGACAGATTTGAGAAAATCGCCGAAACACGTCAAGATATTTATTGAGGGGGAACGTTTTTACAAAGAATGGAACGGCGCCCCTTTAACCCCTTAACCACCAGGGCCACCACCCCAAAATTCTTAAATGAGAAGGCGGGTCAGTGATCATTTTTAAAGCTCCTGACGAGTACTTTATAACCCTAGAATATGAAGTCAATATCTTCACCTATTACAAAATGGCGGTACTTTAAAATTACCTAAATACCTGATTTGGATGGTCATATTTCCAGGAAACTAATAAAGTTAGATGTACTTAATGTGGTATTTTCTTAAAGCTCATTTAAAGATCTTTTTAATGGTAAAATAATATACAGGGTTCTTAAATACAAAAATATGTACTTTTCTTCTACCCTGTATATTACTACCAGTATCACCATTAAAGATCTTTAAGAAAGCTTAGAAAACACCACATTAGGTACATCTAACTTTATTAGTTTCGGAAATATGACCATCACGAAGCTGATTTGAGCTATTTTCAAAGCACCACTGTTTGTAGCAGGCGAGATGTGACTCTCATTCTAGGGTTACTCGCTCGTCAGAGTCAAAGCTGATGTATCATCCAACCCGCCTTCTCATTAGAAATTTGGTGAAGCCTGGTGGGGGTACAGACGCACGGCACCGTCCAATTTTTGTAAACAACGTTCCCCCTCAATAAATAACTTATCTTGTCGCTCATTCGAGGCTCAATCTGAGTGAGAAGTTTACAAATGAACACCCTGTATAACCGGTTTAAACTTAATACGGAATACAAATTTTTGTGAGAAATATATTTGTGCAAAAGTCTTTTTATAATTACTGTCTACATTTCTTAATGATCAGCTCCTAAATTACCTCCGCATGCGATAAGTGTTTTCTTTGTGTTTTGCTACTTGGTATGAAGTCCAAGAAAAATGCATTATTTCCCGATAAAATTTTATCTGTAAGTGAGAATACCTAAAGCTGTTTTCACAGTTTGAAAGTTTTCTTGCATGCATTTTTTTCTTGTTGCAATTTTTCTATCTGCGCAAGCGCATTTTCTCTCTTTTAAAAATAGCTGTAAAGTGCGCGTGTGCAGATCGAAAATAGCAGAAAATTTTCATGCAAGAAATCTTTCAAACTGTAAAAACAGCTTGGGCTGAAACATTTTTAATGTACAGGGTGATGCCTTTTCGTTGACGTTGCAGGGTATGGCGAAAACAAAAAGATAAAACAAATCTGATTGCGCAATCTCGATTTCAATTTTAAAACAATTTCAATGGTAAAAGCAAATCATGGCCAACATAATTCGTTTTGGAGATACAGATTGTTTTTTATATTTTATCAATTTGGCCGGGCACTTGTAACTCGCTTGATATATACAGGGTGGCCCACCATATTCGACACGGTCTGTAGCTGGATAACCATGGGGTTTTTAAAAAAGTAAATACTGGAACATATACAGGTCGGATAAGACCACAGTATAAAATTATTTTAGTCTATACAGGGTGTCTCAAAAAAGTGTGACGTATCAAAGTTATATTTTTTAAATGGAACACCCTATATTTTATGACGGTTTTAGATTCTACTTTAAAAATAACTCAAGTTTGTTTATAGTACTAAGTGTCTAATTTTATTCGTTTTTGTGATATTTGATTTTTTGAAAAATGCAGAGGTAAAATTAAATTGATTTTACTTTAACACTTTTAACACTTTAAACTTTAAAATGTGTAACAAGATTAGAAAAAGTCTGCCATATCATACGTAGGTCAAATCAAGATCAAATATTGTACAGGGTGATCAAAAAATAATTTCAATTTTTCAGAAAATCAAATAGCCATATCTCTCTTATTTTAAATGGAACACCCTGTATTTTTTTACGTCACATGATGACAAATAAAATACTCTTTCAAATGGTGTATAGGTTGCCTATACCTATCTTTTGTGCTTTTTAGTAAAATCTGTTTTTACAAATTTTTAGTCAAATGTTTATTTAAATTAAAGTTGGCTGTGACATAGCAGCCATTAATATTTTTCTTAAGAAAATAACAACGACCATTTATTGATTACTAGTGTTTTAGTCAGTTTAAAAGAAATTTCAATGATTTTAAATAAAAACCCTTCTTCTACAACAACAAGATGATATAATACTGGTAGGATGTGAAAAAAATGGTTTACTTTAGTCTAGAGTTAATCCTGAAAAATATTCCAGGAGAAACCATCTGATAACCTTAATAGTTGCTTTAAAAAATTTGACACAGTGATTATGGATAATGGAAGAAACGAGTTATAGGTCACAGAATGTCGTCATAACTGACCAGAGGCGTTATTAGGATTGTTTAAAAACACAAGTTTTATCATTACCACATTCAGCTGAAATAAGTGTTATTGGAAGTATGCATTATAAGCAACTAATGATTTTTTTCTGTGAATTTTAAAAATAGTGGCAGATAATACAAAATCTTTTAATTTTGTGCTTTTTTCAACAAATTTACATTTTGCAATAATGGCTTAGTAAATAGGCATAGCTATATCACAGCCTACTTACATTTAAATAGACATTTGAACTAAAAATATGTTAAAACGGAATTTTACCTAAAAAGTATAAAAGATAGGTATAGGCAACCTATACACCATTTGAAAGAGCATACTAGTTTGTCATCATGTGGTGTAAAAATACAGGATGTTCTAATTAAAATAAGAGAGACATTGCTATTTGACTTTCTAAAAACTGAAATTATTTTTTGATCACCCTGTATAATCTATGATCTCGATATGAACCTACGTATGATAAGGCAGACTTTTCTAATCTTGTAACAAATTTTAAAGTTTAAGGGTTTATATTGTTAAAGTAAAATTAATTTAATTGCACCCCTGCATTTGAAAAATCATATATCACAAAAACAGATGACACGGTCTGTAGCTGGATAACCATGGGGTTTTTAAAAAAGTAAATACTGAAACATATACAGGTCGGATAAGGCCACAGTATAAAATTATTTTACTCTATACAGGATGTCTCAAAAAAGTGTGACGTATCAAAGTTATATTTTTTTAAATGGAACACCCTATATTTTATGACGGTTTTAGATTCTACATAAAAAATAATTTAAGTTTGTTAATAGTACCAAGTGTCTAATTTTATTCGTTTTTGTGATATTTGATTTTTTTCAAAATGCAGGGTGCAATTAAATTAATTTTATTTTAACAATATAAACTCCTTAAACTTTAAAATTTGTTACAAGATTAGGAAAAGTCTGCCTTATCATACGTAGGTCATATCGAGATCATAGATTATACAGGGTGATCAAAAAAATAATTTCAATTTTTTAGAAAGTCAAATAGCAATATCTCTCTTATTTTAAATGGAACACCCTGTATTTTTTTACACCACATGATGACAAACCAAATGCTCTTTCAAATGGTGTATGGGTTGCCTATACCTATCTTTTATACTTTTTAAGTAAATTCCGTTTTAACATATTTTTATTCCAAATGTCTATTTAAATGTAAGTAGGCTGTGATATAGCTATGCCTATTTACTAAGCCGTTATTGCAAAATGTAAATTTGTTGGAAAAAAGCACAAAATTAAAGATTTTGTATTATCTGCCACTATTTTTAAAATTCTAGAAAAAAATTCATTAGTTGCTTATAATGCTACTTCCAATAACACTTATTTCAGCTGAATGTGATAATGATAAAACTTGTGTTTTTAAACAATCCTAACAACGCCTCTGGTCAGTTATGACGACATTCTGCAGACCTATAACTCTGTTTCTTCCATTATCCATAATCACTGTGTCAAATTTTTAAAGCAACTATTAAAATTATCAGATCGGTTTCTCCTGGAATATTTTTCAGGATTAACTCTAGACTAAAGTAAACCATTTTTTCACATCCCTACCAGTATTATCATCATCTTGTTGTTGCAGAAAGAAGGGTTTTTATTTAAAATCATTGAAAGTTCTTTTAAACTGACTAAAACACTAGTAATCAATAAATGGTCGTTGTTATTTTCTTAAGAAAATATTAATGGTGCTATGTCACAATAACTTTAATTTAAATAAACATTTGGACTAAAAATTTGTAAAAACAGATTTACTAAAAATGCAAGAAGAGCGTGGGCCTAGGCCACCTGAACCAGTTGACAAGTGCCCCATTTGTCCATCATGTGACACGTAGCAAGCTACGGGGTGTTCCATTTAAAATAAGACAGATATGGCTATTTACAGGATTTTCTGAGGAATTGAAATTATTTGATCACCCTGTGCAATGTTGACCTGACTTGACCTACGTATGATATGGCAGACTTTTCTAATCTTGTTACACATCTTAAAGTTTAAAGTGACAGTGTTAGTAAAATCAATTTAATTTTACCTCTGCATTTTCAAAAAAATCGAATACAAAAACGAATAAAATTAGACACCTGGTACTATAAACAAACTTGAGTTATTTTTATATGTAGAATCTAAAACCGTCATAAAATATAGGGTGTTCCATTTAAAAAAATATAACTTTGATACGTCACACTTTTGAGACATTCACGTATAGACTAAAATAATTTTATACTGTGGCCTTATCGACCTGTATATGTTCCAGTATTTACTTTTTAAAAACCCCATGGTTAATCCAGCTACAGACCATCGACCGTGTCGAATATGAGGTGGGCCACCCTGTGACATATCCTCAACTTTTAGGCGGTTCGAGGTCGGGGACGCAAGGAAGGGCACTCCACGGAGAAAAGTTGGCAAGACTGGGTAAAAATCAAAGCTGATGATCAATCCAGTGGCGTCTAGAATTTGCGCATTTCATTTTGTATTGTTTTGGAGGTGATATTTGTTGAAAGATGTAATTCCAAATGTTTTTATTTAAAGTAAAATAATTTACAACTTAATAACAATTAAAAACTGTTGTGTAAACGGTTGTTCTGCTAATACAATAAACTGTTTATATCCGGCACTGAACAACATGGCCGAAAAATGGGAGATGTGACGTCATAACACGTCAAAGCAATATGGCCGAATGTCGTGACCTTATATAGACCGACTTTGGGTCTAAACAGGTTTCCTAAAGAATGACTTAGTCCAAGTAAAAAAATGTTAGCGGCGAATTTAGATAAAGTGCTTTTATCAGATACTTTTTGAATCGTTTTAAGGCACTATACCATTTGTTTGTTATATTTTGCTTGCTGTTATTGCTATTATGCCGGGTTTATACGTGTCAAGTAGCTTAAGCAAAATACTAAAGCAAGTATAGTTACTTGTTTATTTAGTAATAAATATGTACTTTTATTTATTTACTTGCGCAAATTACTAAATTCAATGGGTTTAAATGTTGTATGTACCTAAATTTAGTTACTTAATTTAACAACTTGCTTCAGCTACTTGTCACGTGTAAATACTGCTTAAGTTAGGCTCTCTAGTTATCTATCTGATCGTCGTATATCTAGTTATTGTGGACGGCCATTCTTCAAGCTTTCACAAAGTAAATGCTGGAGTCTCTCAGGGCTCAGTTCTGGCACCAACATTGTTTCTTCTTCACATCAACGACCTTCTCTCGTCCACAACTAATTCCATTCATAGTTTTGCCGACGATAGTACCCTTCACTCCAGTTTTCAGGCTCCTAAACCCATCACTAAACCTGATTTGGAAAACAAACGCAGAGCGATATCTCTTTCGCAGGATCTTAATTTAATATTGGATTGGGGCGCTAAAAATCTCGTCCATTTTAATGCATTCAAAACACAATCATGTTCCTTGTCGCGAAAAGAGTCATCAAATACTCATTCTCTACTTATGAGCGGCCAAGTTTTATAGAGCAAAGACACCTTCAATCTTGTGGGCGTCACATTTGAAAGTAACCTTAACTGGCATAAACACATTGTATCTATAGCCACGGCAGCTTCAAAAAAGCTTGGATTTTTTTCGAGCCAAAAAGTATTTTCCCCCTTCTAATTTATACACTTTATATGTGGCTTCTGCTCTGAAGAATTGTCCAGTATAGTTCCTCCACTTGCGGTTCCCAACAGAGAAACTCGTGGTTCCGCGCGTATGTATCCCTATACGGTCCAACTGGACAGGCCCCGAACTTCCCTCTTTGTTTGTTCTTTTATCCCTAGAGTTTCTAGATTGTGGAACCTTTTGCCCGCGGAGGTCTTTCCTTCCCCCAAATCTTCAAGTATTTAGGCTTTTAGCCTTCGTGGCAAAAAAATCAATCAATTTTTTTTGTTTGTTTTATTAAATCCAGTATCCACTAATCCATTATTAAATTCTTGAGAAGTTTAAGGTATCTGGGCATGACATTAAAAACTATTTCGTAACTCTTCTGCTCGCATACAAATGGCGCTTTATTTAAGTAATAACAATAATTTCGCCTTCTTAGTTAAGCAAAGTTCTGAATCGATAAGTCTAACTTACTGTAACTGGTATAAACTTCAGTAATTATTGATTTCAAAGTTGCATCGTTGGAAACAAGTTATTAACTTCTGCTCTGAGTATAAAACAAGAGAGTGAATATAGGTGCGAACAATTAATTATTTCCTTAATCAAGTATTATAGTCCAAGAGACCGTAAGCGGCAGACCTTCGTCACTTTGTAAAAGCTGAAGGTTTTTTAGTGCTACTCTAACCAAAGAATACCAATCCATAGAACCCCACAAGTGAGATTTCAGCGTACCCTAAAAATTTTTAGTACCTACCGCGACCAACAGATGGCGAAAGTAGTACGATGTCGCTTTGCTAATACGATTACCATCAGAAATTGATAGCAGTCGCTGACGAGCAGTCGGCCCGATCAGTTAGAGTGAGGATATACGCAAAATTTAATAAAAATAAAATCCCCGATAAATGGACCCAGTATCCATAAGATTATTAAATTTATTATTTCAGAATAGGATATATCGATGCGTTTTTACAAAACATCGTAAGCGACATTCGCCAATTTTACGGGAAACGATTTTTCTTCCCATCGCGTTATTTTTAAAGAAAAACCGAGATCTGAATGTTTTTATTTTAGATTTCTTCTTAATTTGAATTACAAAACAAACATATTTAACATTTAATGTCAAAATTTTCAGAATCTCCTAAAAAAAGCTAAAAATTTTAAAATTCTAAACCTAAATAATAGTTAATTTTTAAATTTTTATTTTTATTTAATTTATCTTGACAACGGTGGCAGACTTGCCACCAAAACGTCGATTTTTAGTTCTCTATTTACTTGCTTTATTTTTTTTTGGTTTTTGGTACTATTAATTTATTTTTGGCGTGTACCCAAATAACTACCATTAATTAAATGAACCGCCGAACCAATATAGAACATATCTTCATCTGAAATAAAGCCAATGAAAAAAAAACGTTTCCCGTAAAACTGACGAATGTCGCTTACGATGTTTTGTCAAAAACCCATCGATATATCCTATTCTGAAATCATAAATTTAATAATCTTATGGATACTGGGTCCATTTATCAGGGGATTTTATTTTTATTAAATTTTGCGTATATCCTCACTCTAACTGATCGGGCCAGAGCTGCTCGTCAGCGACTGCTATCAATTTCTGAGATACATTGCTGTAACCGATTTCTGAAGTGTGCGTGGACCTTTCCAGCGCTATCATTCGGTACGTTGGCTATTCTCTGTAACGAATATTGCTTTTTAATTCTTCCAGGGCTTGCATGACGGTTGTTATATGCTTTACATTTGAGGTCGTCCCCATAGAAAATAATCACATGGAGGCTAGATCTGACGATCGTGCGGGCCATGGAAGTCACCTCGGTTGGAGATAAGTCGCCCTGGAAAATTTTATCTCAAAACAGGCATTTAAAGTCGTGATGTGGGCTCGTGGCCCCATCTTGCTGGAACCAGCACACTGCCAAGGCGTTTCGGAGCAGATCGTCTAGGAAGATCTCAAAACCGACTGTCGGACTGCCTCGATATTTGCGGGGTGATCTAACTGTCCGTGTTGCTCCTGGTCTCTTGCGGGACACATTTCCATCTGCTCTAAAAGCCTCCACCCATGATAAAATGGATCCCTGGGCCGGAACAGCACCTCTAGGGGGTTATGAGTTGGTGGCTCTGTAACGCTGCACGGCGCTGATCGATCCTGGCCTCAGTAGGAAAAGTAGGTCTCAACGGCGTAACGTGCGTTGCTCCTCGTGCTCAACAGCATTTTTGCATGGACTGGACGACAACTAACAAACAAATCTCCTCACCAACGCCCCTGTTAAGCTGCACCAACGCGCTGCAAATCCAGCTCCAGTCGCGCCACCATGTATCCTATAAAAAGCCGAAATTAGCGCAAATCGACACAGTCCAGTCCAGACCGTCATAGGGGTAACATCGAAGTAGAAACACCATGTAAACAACAGCAACCAGTCAGTCAGCCTTGGAGACCTGGAGACCGTCGTCATAGAGTTGATAGAACCTGCTGCTTTTAGACTCCACTGTTTTGGTTATCGAGGTGCCTTGTGAGGAACTGCATGGAGCCACCAGTACTAAAGAAATTACAGTTGTTTTCTTTAAATTAATCTACAATTTCAGGGCAGCAACTTAGGCCGATACTTGATTTCGGCCTAGGGAAAAATCGTAAACACTGGTAAATGCAGATGCCGTAGGAAATTCCGTCGGCATCCATCGTCAGGAAGGAGGGACGCAACAAAGAGGCTGCCGTCCACATAAGTTAGTGTTGGCACGGCGCTTTCGTCCATAGGGTGATGGTAAAACTGCAGGACGTGGGGGAGCTTTAGAGACGACGGAGATCCAGGGATGCAGAAGACCTAGAGACGTGGGAAAGGTGTTAAATGAAAAAGGGCAACGTATAAGAACCGGATAAGAAGGAATCGGCGCTGGCAAGTGCGGGGACTTTGCAGAAAGTCCGAAAAAGGGAAACTTACGGAAACTTGGGTTGCTGAAGCTAGAAGGTGCACGGAGGCACTTCAGGGCTTCACAGAGGGAAGGAAAAAGGCTTTGGGGAAGCGAAGCCGAGGTGGCAAGTCAGGGGACTTTGCCGGTTGACCTAAAAGGGACTCGTGGTAAAAAGGGGGTTGCAGCCAAGCTAGGGCAAGCAGTGGACTCGGAGGGGGCATCAGGGACGTCGAGGGAGCGGTGGACACCTGGAAGAGGTGTGGCAAGTCAGGGGACTGTGCGGATAAGCTCAGGACGGATGCAAGGAGTCCAGGTGCTGGTGTAGAGCCCTAGGTGGATTGCAGACCTTGCAATAAGCTGGAGGAGTTTTAGGAGGTCAACAGGGAGGAGGTAGTACTTACTCTGAAGGAGCTGACAGGTCAGCATTTTTGAGGGAACCCAAGGAACGTGAAAAGGGAGTTGCCAGTGCCCTTTCGGAGTTAGGGTGAGTTGCCGGGACAGAAACCGAGTAAAGAAGAGTTGCCAAGTCGGAAACCAAGCAAAGAAGAGTTGTTGGAATTATTAATAACCCCGCAACTTGGGGATTTGAGAAGATACGCTTGGCAAGTGAGCAAAGGGACAGAAACCAACAGAATGGTGCCAGGGCTGTCGCGCACGCCTGTTAAACGGGTGCTGCCGCCCAGGAACGCTGGACAGATGGACTCAGAGGGCAATGCCGCCGCAGGGTTCGAACCTGCAACCAACGAAAGCCCTCAGAATTTTCCCGGGGTTCACGAACAGAGTCTCATGGAGCCTGCAAATGAGCTAGCCGGAACCGCAGGCAACATGGGAAGCCTCCCGGCAGTCCAGAGCGCCGGGGCTGTTAAAAGAAAACGTCCTGCTTTTCTATGCTATCCACCACGACTCTCTCCCCAGACCGGTTTCGCCTGCCTTACAGGACTCCTCAGTGAGGCTGTATCGAGTCGTGGTGAATAGCATAGGAAACCAGCGTCCTCTTATTAGACAAGTTTCGTTGTCCAGCGGTAGGATATTAAATCCTGCCGTTGATGCCTACTGAAATCGCATTCAGTAAATACGAGCATCAATTGTAGCGGGGTGGCTATGTATGTTAAAGCAAAAAGGAAAAATTCCCTACTGTCTTGGTGTATAATAAAAATATTTTACTCCCTTTAAAGACAGTTAAAAGAAAACGTCCTGCTTTTCTATGCTATCCACCACGACTCTCTCCCCAGACCGGTTTCGCCTGCCTTACAGGACTCCTCAGTGAGGCTGTATCGAGTCGTGGTGAATAGCATAGGAAACCAGCGTCCTCTTATTAGACAAGTTTCGTTGTCCAGCGGTAGGATATTAAATCCTGCCGTTGATGCCCTACTGAAATCGCATTCAGTAAATACGAGCATCAATTGTAGCGGGGTGGCTATGTATGTTAAAGCAAAAAGGAAAAATTCCCTACTGTCTTGGTGTATAATAAAAATATTTTACTCCCTTTAAAGACAGTTAAAAGAAAACGTCCTGCTTTTCTATGCTATCCACCACGACTCTCTCCCCAGACCGGTTTCGCCTGCCTTACAGGACTCCTCAGTGAGGCTGTATCGAGTCGTGGTGAATAGCATAGGAAACCAGCGTCCTCTTATTAGACAAGTTTCGTTGTCCAGCGGTAGGATATTAAATCCTGCCGTTGATGCCCTACTGAAATCGCATTCAGTAAATACGAGGACGCTTTTAACTGTCTTTAGAGGGAGTAAAAATATTTTTATTATACACCAAGACAGTAGGGAATTTTTCCTTTTTGCTTTAACATACATAGCCACCCCGCTAACAATTGATGCTCGTATTTACTGAATGCGATTTCAGTAGGGGCATCAACGGCAGGATTTAATATCCTACCGCTGGACACCTGAAACTTTGTCTCAATAAGAGGACGCTGGTCTCGATGCTACCCTCAATCAACGACTCGATACAGCCTCACTGGAGGAGTCCTGTAAGGCAGGCGAAACCGGTCTGGGGAGAGAGTCGTGGTGGATAGCATAGAAAAGCAGGACGTTTTCTTTAACTGTCTTTAAAGGGAGTAAAATATTTTTATTATACACCAAGACAGTCTTCTTACCATAGGTATATAAAATACTATTTTACATAATTTATTTCATTTTGAATTAACAATTTTTGTTACTAGTTTAAGTCTCGTGGATTTATTTTTTTGCTATTTAATAATCCAAACAAACAGTTTAATTACGTTGGTGCTTTCATTTAAAAGTTTTTGCCCAAAGTGGTCGTAACGATGCATTCAACGACAACGGCTGCTGGACACGGTCCAAAATTTTATCCTTCCCCAAACTTTTATAACCCTTTATCCGTAATAGAGGCGTCCTAATGACCCATTTAGTTTTTTTGTCTCTGCTTGCATTAAACGATGGATATTTTGCCGAAAAAAGTCTTTTAAAATAATAAACGGTGTATCGTATCATCAAAAGTATATATAGGCAGGTCATACATTTAAAAATTATGTTTTTGAAAATAATATTACAGTGCTTGAATTTGAAAACGAATCAATAAAATAGTTTACCAGAAATCGTGTTAATCGCGCGATACAGATTGTTGATACCCTCCATTTTTTTTTTAGTTATTGGAGAAGTGTACCAAAAGCATAATTTGATATATTTTTATTTACTCGATGGATATTTAGCCGAAAAAAAGTCTTTTAAAATAATAAACGGTATATCGTATCCTTAAAAGTATATACAGGCAGGTCATACATTTTAAAATTATGTTTAGAAAAATTAATACAGTGCTTGAATTTGAAAACGAATCAATAAAATAGTTTACCAGAAATCGTGTTAATCGCGCGATACAGATTGTTGTTATCCTCCATTTTTTTAGTTTTTGGAGAAGTGTACCAAAAAGCATAATTTGATATATGTTTATTTACTCGATGGATATTTAGCCGAAAAAGTCTTTTAAAATAATAAACGGTATATCGTATCCTCAAAAGTATATACAGGCAGGTCTTCAGGGTGTTCTTTGATATATGTTTTTATTATCACAACCTTAAAATTACTTTCGGTTTAACTTATGTACCATAAACTTTCTTATTTTAAATACAAGTGCCCAATTTTATTTCATATTTCGGGGCTCAATAAAGTTTTTTTAAGTGATATAATAAACAGATTTTTTTAATTGAAATGGCGGCCAGTGATTACTTTTAAAAAAATCTTTCTAGTTCTACTAATAATATTATACTAATTGTTTAAATTTTTTTGCTAAGTAGGTTGTGAAAATCAAAAACATGTCTTTTTTACATTCACAGACAGTGATATATTCTTTTTTCGGTAATAAATTACAAAATTTTTCCTAAATTCAGTTTTTAATGTAATTGCCAAGAAAAAAATAGACATTTTCCAAACAATTTAAAAAAAAAATAGCCTAATTTTTATATTTTAATTCTGTACTAAAATTCCTGACATGGTAAATCAATCTGGTGATTTTTAAAATGGTGACCACACACCATTTATTTATAACATCCGACTTAAAGCATTAATTATTAAATGATCGATGATCGCAACTTTAAAAATAAAACAATAGGTTGTGCTATATTATTATCTTATCTTTTATAAAAAGAGCTATAAGAACTATTTGCAAAATCAAATCTAGGGAATCTTGCAAACCTTTATTTATTAAACATAGGATATTGACACTGACATCTATTTTTATACTGGAAACTGTTTGTTTAATATATAAAAAATATTGGTGCAATCATAATGAAAACTCTCAAATATGATTAAAAATCTATAATTTATGAATCAAAAAAGATATTTAATCATTAACCAAATTCTATAAAAGATATTCAAACATAAAGAAATTTAAAAATCAATAGAAAAAATTTAGGTACGCCACTGAATCCTCCGTAAAAATCCCTAAAACTGTTCTATAAACATTTTTCTTCTTTTCTAATATCAAGCGAGTTACAAGTAGGGCTGGCAACCGAAACCGGTTTTTCGGTTAACCGCGGTTTTGGCCAAAACCGAAAACCGGTATTCGAATATCGGTTAACCGGTTTTAAAAAGCGGTTTTCAAATACCGGTTTTTCGGATAATCGGTTTTCGAATACCGGTTTTTGGATAATCGAACCAAAATCGAAAAGCGGTTCTTCGAATATCAATAAATTTGTTTTTGGTTGATTGCGGTTTTATATCTAAAAAACAAACCGTTTATTTTGTAAAATCGGATATTGGTTGACAGATTATACAGGGTGGTTTATTTAACCTTAGACAGGTAAATAACCAGAAAACGGCGCATTTAGAAGAAAATGTTTTTGTAAAATTGTTTGAAATAAAGGGGCAAATTTAATGGTGTTATGTTTGAGAACCGTTTTCGGTTTTTCGGTTTTAAAGCCGTTTTCGGTGTTAAAACCGATTTCGGTGTTCGGTTTAAACCGTTTTCGGTTTTTCGGTTTTAAAAACCGGTTTTAATACCGGTTTTTAATACCGGTTTTTAATACCGGTTTTTAATACCGGTTTTAAATATTGGTTAACCGATTTTAACCGAAACCGGTTTTTTTTTCCGGTTTCGCCAGCCCTAGTTACAAGTGCCTGGTCAAATTGACAAAATTTGAAAAACACTCTGTATCTTCAAAACGAATCAAGTTAGCCATGATTTACTTTCACCATTAAATTTGTTTCAAAAATCGAAATCGAGAATGCGCAATCAGATTTGTTCTATCTCATTTAGTTTTCGCTATACCCTGCAAGGTCAACGAAAAAGCGCCACCCTGTACATGATTTTTTTGCTATTGGCGGCGTTCTAAAACCCTCCCTTACGAGCCGCCTCTGCTAGAGAGCATGTAGAAATATTGAAAAACTCTTAAGAAATGTAAAACAAATTCACTTTATTCAAAACGAATTTCTCTACATCTTCGATATGGCTCAAAACCGCCTCCTTTTTATCGCCAATTTCCAATGCTCCTCTTTTCCTATAAAAGTCCGCCGTAGCATTTGATCTCTTGAAAGCTCGTCTCGACTTCGTCGTAGGGAGTCAGGGTGGGTTTTCCATAATTAAGTGAAGTTAGAGCTGGAACAGGTTTGTCCTTTTCCTGAATAACGGATAATATCACTTTTTAAATTCAAGTATTGGAATTTATATTGAGCCGATTTGGTAAAGGTTTTATCGGTCTTAAAGTTGTGTTGAGGAGTGCTTGAAATGCATATTTAAACCGTTGCCACAGTACGTTGAGAGATGAGGGATTTCGGGACAAAAACTGTATCAGTCTTATTGCACTAAAACACTCCGTCGAGCGGGACATAGGGAATCCCATGTAAATTTTGAAGTGGTCAATATTGGCTCCCCTAATTATTTTAGACAGAAAATATAATTAGGATTGTTAAGGAAACACGAAAAGTTGTACCCAGTGTACAAATTTCAGCTCTTCTCAGTCGCGCCAGCTAAGAGATAAATGCTAAAATAAGTTACGAATCTCCTATCTTCTTACCCACCTTGTATTATTAGAAGTTTATAATAAAATACTAGAAAAATTATTTAACCTCTTACTCTCAAGTTGTCAGATCAATGTCACATCATTCTTAAATAATGAACTACTTAAATCAAAGAAAAGATCACTATTATAAAATGGTTTTACCGGGAAATAGTTATCGAAGAGTAGCGGACATGTTTGCAGCCTATTTTCCCAATAGGCCAATACCAAGTAAATCGACAATAGAACGGACGATAAAAAATTTGAAACTACAGGCACAGTAATCAATAATTGCAAATGTGAAGAAAATCGACGTGATCTTTCGCCAAACGATTTTTTCTATGGGGACATTTAAAAACTAAGCTACCAATAAAAAATATGAAAATTTAGTCCAGCTAAGGAATGCTATTTCCGCTGAATGTGCCAGAATATGGATGTACCAACTAGCCAACGTAAGAAATGAGTTTTATAATCGTTTGGGTTATTGTCTGGCAGTTAATGGAGGAATATTTGAGCATTTGATTAAATCCTGATATTTTCGTCATAAATTGATTTCTAAATGTAGAAAAATTTGTTTATTGTCTTGCGTAACTGTGAGTGCATGTGTTGGAATTAGCTGTAAACTAAAATGAAATGCGAGGATTCTTTTTGAAATTCCCGTATAAAATTGTTCAGTTTTGGCAATGACATTATAAATTAATGATCTAAATTGTCACTGATAAATCGATATGGTGTTTTTATTGTTGATTTCTAGAGTACAGGGTGCATAATGAGATACTACGTTGCAGAAGTATTAAGCAGTTTACTCTTTACTGGTTGGTTGAAAAATGCTCAAATTTTCATTTTGGGTGGAACTTACTGTGCTCTTCAATAAATCTAATAGCATTTTTTCTAAAATAATTAGAGGAGCCAATATTTGACTATAAATTCGGTGCTCTTTGATAAGAAAAAAAATCACAAAAAGTTTAAAGCAAATAAATCGGCATGCTTGTCTTCGCGGCCGCCTTTGCTATATTTCTTTTTATGATATGCCGGTTGATGCAGGTGGTCATCGCACTATGGGATGAGAAATTAATTTTTTGGTCAAAATTCTGAAACTTACCAATCTAACTTAAAATGAGGTGCTTTTACTGGAAAAATATTATAAATTATTACAAATGCTTTTGGAAACCTAAAACTTATTATATGTTATTATAAATTTACACCCCCTTAACATTATTATTTTTATTGTACAAACTAAACTAAAATGTCAGCTTGTTTGGTTAATTCGGTAGTATTCTAATCAGTAATCCGATGATTATTATCTCATATAATATACAGGGTACGACAATAGGTATGATTTTTAAATGGAATACCCTGAATATTATATCACCACCAAAAAATCTTTTAAAATGCTTTAAAAATACTACATTTGATGTGTCTATCTCGATTGGTTTCCGGAAATACTGGTAATCAAATCTGAAAAATAATTTCAAATTATTCTTGGAAGCGTAATAAGGAGGCACATCTTCACAACTTTTTTATTTTTTAACGTATGCAAAATAAATGAAAAACACTGTTTCTGTTGGGATTTCGGGTTCTCTGTAGAAATCACATATCTTTCAACATGAACGCTAACATCTTTTAGGATGCTTGCAGTGTATTGAAGGACAAAACATATTAGAATTTTTAAAATGGAGAAAGCCTTGTAAATTATAAAAAAAAACTTGTTATCTGTCCTTACACTCCGAAGTAGCAAAAGTAGGAAGACAGTTGCTAAGTTTTACAAGAAAGCAGATAAAGAAATAGGTAACAAAAATCTTTGACAATAGTGGCAGAGACTTCGCGAGACTGCATCGGAAACACAACAATAGCTCTTATTATTTAAACTCTTTTACTTTTTAGTAAACAAGGCTAATAATATAAACTAAGTAGATTAAATGTTGTATATTTATGTTTACTTAAAATACATTTCAAGTTTCTTATTACCCCAATAGAAGTCGTCATATCCTTTTATAATTTGCGTACATGTAGTTTGGAGTATCTACTTTGAAATACACAGCATGAGCCATTAAAATTTCAAAGTTGCTTTTTGGCCAAAATAATGGATTTCTATCCCATAGTGTATCAGCGCGCGTGCATCGCTGTAAAGGATAGCTTTTATTAACTTGGGTTGTAACTATCTGGCTATGTAACGGAATCTTTGAGCCTAATTTTAACCAACTTCCAGCGCTAGTTCATTTCTTGAGCACACTTTGCACACGTATTGAACGGAAACATGACAATGCTGATAATCTGCAAACAGTAATCCCGTTGTCTTTTTGGGTCGCCAGGAAAAAATTCCATTATATTATAAAACAACCTCCCTAGGGCCCTGCCATCAGGTAGCAACTTATTTCAGGCACCTTGCTATTAAATGAAGAAGAAATTCTTTGGTGGTGGTGTTGCGATGATAGCTGGCAACGGTCCAAACATTGCCTGGATTATAATCTGTTGGCAAAATTTACAAACTTTGCTACTTAATGAAGAAGAAATTTTTTAGTGTGAGTTGCAATCTGTTGGAAAAATTTTAAAATTTGCCACTCTTGTTCACATTAAAAAAATTTTTCGCCATTTTGTCAAGAGGTAGCAGAAACTAAAAATGCCTGGGAAATACATCAATAGTTTAAAAAAAACTAAAAAAACACGCTTTTATGTGCAACCGAAACTGGAAAATTAGAAAAATAATTTTTCATAAAAAAAATATTGTCATTTCATAGTAAAAAGCGTGGGGTGATAAATATATTAAATGTTATGATTATTTATATTTGCAAATATCTATGATGGAAAAGGTTAGTAGAAGAGCTAGTAAAATGCACCCCACGCTTTTTTACTATGAGAGCGGCACTAAATATTTTTTTAATGAAAAAATTATTTTCATAATTTTTAGTTCGGTTGCATATAAAAGCGTGTTTGGTTTTTAAACTATTAATTGTATTATTTTCAAAGGGTACCGAATTTGCGCTTTAAAATGTTCTTACTATACTTCTTATGCCCTCCAAAATATAAGAAGTATTTTTGTCAACCTGAGTCTATTGTTTTGTATATCTCTTTATTTAAATAATACAGATTTTCCTACTTATATGTGTTCCTTTTTATTCAAACTTTGAGTGTAGTATAGGTAAAAGTCAGCCACACATAACCGCACCGATGCCACACAAGACCTGCATCGTAGCACGACCGTGTCTCGGTGCGTTTTGTTTAAATTTTTAATTTCGACGGTGATGATACGTTCATACGTGGATCCGATAGCGCCGATGTTCCCCGAACCAAACTTTGAGTTTACCGGGCGTGACCTTTTATTTCAGTTAATTACGTATAAAAATAAAAAGTAAGTGGTTTAAGGTTAGTTGTTTTAAACAATCAATACAAGAAAAAGTGAAAAGTATTAAAAAAATGTAAAATTAATTTTATTTTTATATCTTGTGAATAATACGAGAGTAAAACTTATGAATACTTTGGTATTTTTTGCTATAATAAGTGTTTTTCTATTATTACTTAGAGGAATCAAAAATATACACATCATAAGTTCGCTGCAAACTGACAAATTAAAAATGCGTTGCATGTGTGTTTACTTGTGTGTGTGGGTGTTGCCAAACCTGAATAATATGATCGA
Source organism: Listronotus bonariensis (assembly GCA_014170235.1). Classification (NCBI taxonomy): domain Eukaryota; kingdom Metazoa; phylum Arthropoda; class Insecta; order Coleoptera; family Curculionidae; genus Listronotus; species Listronotus bonariensis. The sequence goes on along the minus strand of JACEGR010004825.1, from coordinate 34,913 downwards.
TATTGAATATAAAATAACAATTTATAAGATTACAAAATGTTTTTTTATTGAAAATTAATTTAAATAAAAGTGGGTTTATTCTCCAATCTCACTTTACAGTGTCGCAAGCAAGATTATATAGATGTCACATGCGACACTCGGTATTTGAGATTAGAGAATCGGCGATCAGGCAGTTAGCTTGGATACTAAAAAGGCCAAATCAGAAAATACAAATTGCTCGAAACTCGAAGGGGTTGAATTAGCTAAACATTCTGAACTTACCATAGATTAATAAAAGTAGTTTCTACACAAACCAAGACTAAAATTGGTAATAGTTCGATATAGCGGTTTTCGCTATTATAAGAGATTTTCAAAAATTCTTTTTCAGGGGGTTTCTATAGGTCGATTATGACACAAATCTCTTTGCGCGTTTTCCAAAATCCATTTCTTTAATTTATTATTAATAAAAACATATTTACGGGACGGTGGAGTGAACAGAGGTGCTGGGTGGCGACAAAACAGTATAAATCCAACGTCAAACACAAGAAAACATTAATACACTGCACTTGGGGCACATGAAAAATGTAAATTAATTTTGAAAAGTATTAAATTTTTCGAAAAACTATCCCACACATATGAGATATCTCGTCCGCCATTAATTAAAGAAGTAAAATTCAGCTGGTCAGCTGATACCATGAAGTGCGTCATTATAAAAATGACAGTCTTGATAGAAGCAGCGTTGCCAAACTTCTTATGAAGAATTAACACCAAGCCTATTTCGGGAAATATCCACCATTTCCATGAGAAACAATGGTATTTTTTGTAGAAATGCCTCCTTCTTTATGTTTAGGTATCTTCCTTTTTTCTCTATAAATTATAATAGGAAGAAGGAATAACTTAATTTTTCATATGAATTTTGTCCTGTATCTTCCTTTTTTTAAGCTATTGACACTTTCTCACTTTATTTGACAACCTCGCAAGACATGTACAGTTCTATTGCAAACTCTTCTTTTTATGCATTGACAGCCATGGCGGGATTGTTGTACTATTATTTATTTTTAATTTTTTTAAACAATTTTTGGACATTTTTGTAAACAGAAAGTGCGGTGTGTACTGTGAAATACTGTTTTTGGGCGTTTAATGTAGGATTTCTACTGTTTCGTCCCTACCCAGCACCCCTGTTCACTCCACCGTCCCGTAAATATGTTTTTATTAATAATAAATTATAGAAATGGATTTTGGAAAACGCGCACACAGATTTGTGTCATAATCGACCTATAGAAACGCCCTGAAAAATAATTTTTCAAAAATCTCTTATAATAGCGAAAACCGCTATATCGAACTATTACCCTGAAATTTACCCAGGTAGTCTTTCATAATGAGGACTTTAAAAATTGTTTTTGTATATCTATCTATAATAATAATTTTTCTTACCCAACCTTTGTTGTCTATTCTTGTCCATACTTCTTCTCGATTTTTTAAACGAGCTATGGGTGTAAACCATGTTGCCTTGGGCATTTTGACAAATTAATATGTTACACTTTAAGTATTAAAAAAATAATTTTAAAAATAAATGTCTAATATGACATTTAATGACTTAAAACCGACTAGTACGTACACCAGAACTTTGAACTATATTTTCGCGTAATTATTTAAAAAATTCAAATCATTCTATTTTCGCGATGATTTCCTGTAGTGACGTCACAAATGTCACTTATTGAAAGTATTTTAAAAACTTCGCAGGGTAACTTTTCGAAAAGGATTGACAGTTTATATGTCAAACAGCTGATGTAACAGTCAAAGAATACCAATCCATAGAACCCCACAAGTGAGATTTCAGCTTACCCTAAAAATTTTAGTACCTACCGCGACCAACAGATGACGAAAGTAGTACGATGTCGCTTTGCTAATACGATTACCATCAGAAATTGATAGCAGTCGCTGACGAGCAGTCAGCCCAATCAGTTAGAGTGAGAATATACGCAAAATTTAATAAAAATAAAATCCCCGATAAATGGACCCAGTATCCATAGGATTATTAAATTTATTATTTCAGAATCGGATATATCGATGCGTTTTTACAAAACATCGTAAGCGACATTCGCCAATTTTACGGGAAACGATTTTTTCTTCCCATCGCGTTATTTTTAAAGAAAAACCGAGATTTGAATGTTTTTATTTTAGATTTCTTCTTAATTTGAATTACAAAACAAACATATTTAACATTTAATGTCAAAATTTTCAAAATCTCCTAAAAAGCTAAAAATTTTAAAATTTTATACCTAAATAATAGTTAATTTTTAAATTTTTAGTTTTATTTAATTTATCTTGACAACGGTGGCAGACTTGCCACCAAAACGTCGATTTTTAGTTCTCTATTTACTTGCTTAATTTTTTTTTGGTTTTTTGGTACTAATAATTTATTTTTTGGCGTGTACCCAAATAACTACCATTAATTAAATGAACCGCCGAACCAATATAGAACATATCTTCATCTGAAATAAAGCCAATGAAAAAAAAACGTTTCCAGTAAAATTGACGAATGTCGCTTACGATGTTTTGTGAAAAACCCATCGATATATCCTATTCTGAAATCATAAATTTAATAATCTTATGGATACTACCATTTATCGGGGTTTTTATTTTTATTAAATTTTGCGTATATCCTTACTCTAACTTATCGGGCTGACTGCTCGTCAGCGACTGCTATCAATTTCTGATGGAAATTTTATCCCTAGAGTTTCTAGGTTGTGGAACCTGCTGCCCGCGGAGGTCTTTCCTTCTCCCCCAAATCTTCAAGTATTTAAGTCCCGTGTCAATAAACTCCCTCTTACATCGCTTAAGACACCCACGGTACGTTAGTATTTAGGCTTATAGCCTTCGTGGTTTGTCCAAAGATAAAAAAAAAAAAAAATCGTATTAGCAAAGCGACATCGAACTACTTTCGCCATCTGTTGGTCGCGGTAGGTACTAAAATTTTTAGGGTACGTTGAAATCTCACTTGTGGGGTTCTATGGATTAGTATTCTTTGGTAACAGTATAGGATCCATACCAAAATTACTAAATTTTAAAAATAAAATAGCTTAACTTCTGTTGTAAACGACTTTTAATTGTAAGTGATGTCAAGAAATAAAATAATTTTAAAAGCATTCATTTTCGCGACTTTATAAAAAGTGACGTAAATGACGAAATCATGGTTTAAAATTATTTTGAAATCTTTTACGGCAAAAATATAAATAATATATTTTAGCTTTTAGTACAACAAAAAAACAAACCCTAAACCATTTAAAATAAAAAAAAGTTAAACGGTTTAACTGTACTAAAAGCTAAAAATAGTTCGGTAAGTCCTAGCTACCAGATCGCACCAATCTTCTCATCAATCTATGGTATTGATCAAACAAATAATAAAACCGTTGGGCATGTGAAATTTCTATCGTAAAGGGGTTTATAGTTTGTCTTATCGATACCCCAGATTAATGAGAAGATTGGTGCAATTTGGTAGCTAGGACTACCAAATTATTTTTTAGCTCTAAGTATAATAAAACCGCTTAGCATATACTGGTTAAGCAGGTAGGTACTGGGATATCGACGTATATCAGTTATTGTGGACGGTCATTCTTCAAGCTATCACTAAGTAAATGCTGGAGTGCCCTCAGGGCTCAGTTCTGGCACCAACATTGTTTCTTCTTCACATCAACGACCTTCTCTCGTCCACAACCAATTCCATTCATAGTTTCGCCGACGATAGTACCCTTCACTCCAGTTTTCAGGTTCCTAAACCCATTACTAAACCTGACTTGGAAAACAAACGCAGAGCGATGCAGATATCTCTTTCGCAGGATCTTAATTTAATATTGGATTGGGGCGCCAAAAATCTCGTCCATTTTAATGCATCCAAAACACAATCATGTTCCTTGTCGCGAAAAGAGTCATCAAATACTCATCCTCTACTTATGAGCGGCCAAGTTTTACAGAGCAAAGACACCTTCAATCTTGTGGGCGTCACATTTGAAAGTAACCTTAACTGGCATAAACACATTGTATCTATAGCCACGGCAGCTTCAAAAAGCTTGGATTTCTCTTTCGAGCCAAAAAGTATTTTTTCCCTTCTAATTTATACACTTTATATGTGTCCCAAATCCGACCTCCCTTGGAATATTGTTCTCATATCTGGGGCATGGCGTCCCCCACAACCCTAAGCATTCTTGATTCTATTCAAAGAAGAGCTATTCGTCTTATTAATGATCCTTCACTTACAGAAAGGCTTCCCTCTCTTGCTCATCGTCGGGCTGTGGGGGATTTATCGCTTTTTTATAGGTACTTCCATGGCTTCTGCTCTGAAGAATTGTCCAGTATAGTTCCTCCACTCACGGTTCCCAACAGAGAAAGTCGTGGTTCCGCGCGTATGCATCCCTATACGGTCCAACTGGACAGGCCCCGAACTTCCCACTTTGTTTGTTCTTTTATCCCCAGAGTTTCTAGATTGTGGAACCTGCAGCTGCCCGCGGAGGTCTTTCCTTCCCCCCAAATCTTCAAGTGTCTAAGTCTCGTGTCAACAAACTCCCTCTTACCTCGCTTAAGACACCCACGGTACGTTAGTATTTAGGCTTTTAGCCTTCGTGGTTTGTCTAAAGATAAAAAAAAGAAAGCAACAAAAAAGGATATATATGACTAATCCAATCAGATGTGTTTACATGCAAGTATTCACGTTAGATTGTCTCTTTTCTTTACATTGCTTATGTGATATGTTATTTAGCTGATTCTGTATATATTTTTTTAATTTGATTTATTTTAAATTTACTTTAATTTTCATTTAAAAATAATCTTGTAAAAATTATTAAAAAATGACTATAAAATTGTGTGTCAGTAAATATCCGATTTTTCGTAAACCCAACACCCAACAAAATTTGAATTATACAAATTACGTGAATGTGCACATTTTATACTGCGGCATGTCGATAGTTAAAATTTTTAAACACCACAAAAATCGACCTTGTGATTAAAATTAATTATCGACAAACGCCGCACTACAATATAAAACCTAACAATGAAATATCGATGGAAATTTTACCAATAATAATGCTGAAGGACCATTATTATCTAGGTCATATTTAACAGCTTTTCAAAAAATCTGTTTTAATATTTAATATAAGGTAAAGTTAATAATTTATACATAAATAGTGTTCGAAAACACCTCGTATAAAAACACGTCTCGTCGTTTTTATATCTTAATTAATAATGAAATGTAAATGTGGTTACATTACGGCAAAATTCTAAACAACCTTTCATCTATGATTTTAAGTTGTTAATGTCTCAAAGTGAACGGTACAAAGATCAAAACTATACTTATAATTTAAACAAAATAATATTTGTCTCAATCCAAAATAAAAATAAAAGACAATTAGTCACTAAAAAGACAACTTGTTAATTGATTATAAAAAAAAATTAAAACTTCATAAAAAGTCATTAGTTAGTTATTAGCGTATTTTTTTTCACAATAATATTGGCTGTGGTATTGCCTTCTATTTCCGAGTGTCCAGGAACCCACAGAAGTTCCATCCTGTTGTTCTTGCCTGCGAGCTTTTTGATATTATTTAGGCACTCCATCGTGATTGTGGATGTTATACGATAGGCATCCAAGGCTATTAGGAGCAGCCTGGCTGTCAGAAAGAATGTGAATGATGTGGTTGTGATACCCTCTTCTCATATTTTCTTGAACACATGCTAGAATAGCATTTATTTCTGCCTGGTATCACTGGCTTGCCTCCCTAATGGGAGGCTAAAAGTCGCTTTGGGCCTTGCCTCAAATACACCAGCACCTACTCCATCATCCGTCTTTGAGCCATCGGTGTACCAAATCAAGCCTCTGTCAAGTGATGAAGGTGTTTCATTTGTCCATATGTCAGGATTGCAGCTGACCTTATATGATTTTTCGAAGTTGTAGATCCCAGTCTTGTGGTCTGATCTCACGTTCAAGTGGCTGTAGGTCGATAATTCCTGTTACCCTAGTTTGACCGTGTCCTCCAGGATGTTTCCACGTCCCAGTATTTAATCATTCTATAGGCGCTATTTATAGCCTCCGTCTTAATAAAAATGTCCAAGGGCGTAAGGCACAGGATTATTTCCATAGCCATAGAAGGTGTACTTCTTAGGATACCGGTAATGCACAGACATGCCCTTCCTGCAGACGATTGAGTCTCGTGATTTTCGTTATTTGCTGTGCTTTTGTCCACCATACGATTGCGCTGTTGGTGACTATTGGCCTGATGACTGTGATATACAACCAAAGCACAGACATACGTTTATAGAAACTTTTTTCTTATCATCCAAGCTTGGTATCCCAAAAGGTCTCTATGACGCATGAGGTAATCCCCATTTAGCATTGTGGGCTTTCCTACTACCGCGTTTAAATACCGAAAATAAAATACCGTTTATAAGCTTTAATTTGTTTTACTCCTTATAGCGCAATTAAATAACTCCAGGTGCAAGAATTATTAACTTTTGTTTTTTATAAAATTATGATGAAACTTTTGTTTTATTTTAGTTGTTTAATTTGTTTTCTTTCACTTTGTCGGTTTGGCACGAGGCTCTTAATCGAGTAAATACTCCTGAAAAAATGACGCTAAAAGCGTGTCTTTTCGTTTTCATAACACTCAGGTAATTTTAAAAGTGGAACTTACTCTTTAAAGCTTTAAATAAGCATAAAATTTTAAGCTTTATTATTATATACAAATGTAAACAGAGAATTTGTAATATTCGTTATTTAACCGCACACGTGGCTAATAATATTAACAAGATTGTACCTTTTTTTATTTAATTTTAACATGTACAGTGTGATTCTTAAACTATACTCATAAACATGGAAAATTATTTGCTAATAAATAAATAATATCCAATGTTGAAGAAAAAAGTTTGAAAACAATTTTAACTTTAGAGATAATCAAACTATTTTGAATGTTTAAAAACTAAAAACACGCTTTTATATGCAACCGAACTAAAAATTAGAAAATAATTTTTCATTAAAAAATATTGTCATTTCATAGTAAAAAGCGTAAGTGCATTTTACTATTTTTTCATAACTTTTCCATCATAGATATTGGCAAATATAATAATTATAACATTTAATATATTAAGCACCCCACGCTTTTTACTATGAAATGACAATATTTTTTTTAATGAAAAATTATTTTCTAATTTTTAGTTCGGTTGCATATAAAAGCGTGTTTTTTTAGTTTTTTAAACTATTAATTATTTTTCATTTTTTAGTTCGTTATATCAATTAATCCTTTGCTACTCTTGACAAAATGGCGAAAACATTTTTTAGTGAACAAGAGTAGCAAAGTTTGAAATGTTGCCAACAGATGGCAACCCACTAAAAAAATTCCCCTCTTCGCAATTGAGTAGCAAAGTTTGGAATGTTGCCAACAGATGGCAAAGAGAGTAGCAAAGCTTGAAATGTCTGCCAACAGATGGCAACCCACTAAAAAATTTCTTCGCAATTGAGTAGCAAAGTTTGGAATGTTGCCAACAGATGGCAACCCAGGTGTTGTTTTTATAATATAATGGAATTTTTTTTCCTGGCGATCAAAACAAGATAACGGGATACTGTTTGCAGATTATTGCATTGTCATGGGTCATTAATAAGTGTGCAAAGTTTCAAAGAAATCGAATAGCTGGAAGTTGGTTAAAATTAGGCTCAAAGATTCCGTTACATAGATAGCCAGATGGATAGATAGATAGTTATACCTTGTTTTTCATCATTAATCATTATTACGTCATCCAGTTTTGCATCACTTAAATTATTTTAGATAACCAGTGTTTTTCTAACTAAAAATGTTTTACTTAGTTTTTTATTTATTATTAGTCATTTTTGTTCTTGGCAATAATTTCGCAAGAGTTTATACCTATATGTTAAAAATTACCGCTGTATATTTTTTGCAGCAATTTGTGCTAACAAGAGAATGTGTCAACTATAGCCTTCAAAAGAGTTTGGATTTTCTTTTCGGAGCCAAAAGTATTTTTCTCCTTCCAATTTATACACTTTGTATGTGTCCCAAATTCGATCCTCTCTGGAATAATGTTCTCATGTCTGGAGAATGGCATCCCCTACAATCCTCAGCATTCTTGATGCCATTCAAAGAAGAGCTGTTCGTCTTATTAATGATCCTTTACTTACTCAAAGACTCTCCTTCTCTTGCCCATCGTCGAGCTGTGGGAGATCTATCCCTCTTTTATAGATACTTTTACGGCTTCTGCTTCGACGAATTATCCAGTATAGTCCCTCCTCTTGCAGCTCCCAACAGAGAAACCTCGTGGTGCCGCACGTATGCATCCCTATACGGTCCAACTGGACAGGCCCCGAACTTCCCATTTCTGTTCGTTCTTTTATCCCTATAGTTTCTAGACTGTGGAACCTACTGCCAGCGGAGGTCTTTCCTTCTCCCCCAAATCTTCAAGTTTTTAAGTCCCGTGTTAACAAACTTCCTCTTACCTTGCTTAAGACACCCACGGTACGTAAGTATGTAGACTTAGCCTTCGTGGATTGGTCCAAAGATAAAAAAATAGCGCCGACTTAAATTGATCACCCTAAATTTTTTTAGAAATAAATTAAATTTAGAGCCTAATTGAAATATGTTTACGTTTAGTTTAATAAACACAAATAATAAAGGGGAAAGCTATTAGAGAAATATGTATAAGGAATCTCTTAATAGGGATAGTGCCTGGCTTTATTTATGTCGGTTTTATGTCGTGCCTTATTTTTGTCTTATTTTAGCTTCGGATCTGTTCGTGTAAACCGAACGGCTGCCGAGCACAAAATCGAAAAGTTTTTAGAAGTAAAAATACTTAAAACCTTGCTTTTTCAAATGTATTTCTTTAATTGTGTTAAACAAAACCATACAACACAAAACAATAAAGAAAAACAACCAAAATTTTTTCCCCTTTTTTTAGGTTAATGGTACTGTCAACATGATTTGCAATAACTCTAAATTATGGGTACAAGCACTATTTAAATAAGGCCGGTATTAATAATTCCCGAACTTAATAAGGCAACTTGCAATAATTCTCTATTAACCACACAGATACACTTAAATTATTTGATGTATTTACAAACGAGTTAAACGAGCCTTGTGGTTTTAATGGCTTTTTAGGTACAAGTACGCTCAAAGGGTTAATATACATAACACAAATTAACACAACGCCTCATTATTTAAACAAATATAAACGGTAAATTTCAAGTATAAAACTATTTAATTTTGGAATTATTAAACACGCGGCAACACTTGGAATCAAACGTTGTGTTGGAAGTAAATTAAAACATTTTAATTTATTCTGTTATAAAGAGGTAAAGTTTGTAGCTTTGTTTGTTTGTAGGAGCTAATTTTCGGAAATACTGAACCGATCATAAAAACTCTTTCACAATTAGAAAATTACACTATTCAGAAGTGCTATAGGATATATTTTATTATGATTTAACAAACAGTTTAGAGAAAAATATAATTAACGCCCAACAAAGTGGGCATGGGTCGGCTAGGTACTTTATAAAATGCTTTTTTAAAAGAGATATAGTATAAATATTACCCCAGCGGAAATTTTTTTCTTTTTCACCGTTACCAAACCAGAAGAAACGAAAAATTACCAGAAAAAAGTACCGTCGTAGCTTCACACATTTAAAATAATTTTATTTGGTTACGTCTATGGTGACCTGGAGGAAGGTGTGTAATCGACGTGCTTTAAAAACGAGCTTGTTTTTTGTTTAAATTAAATTTTTAAATATGACACCAGAGGGTACTGTTGTTCCTTATAAGATTTCTAGGGATGGTGTATACATTGTAAATGTAATAAAATTAGTACAAAAGTAATTTGTACTACATTTTTTAATAATAACCTAATTTAAGTTTTATTATGCAATTTCCGGTTAAATAATAATAAACGTATTGTAATTATTTGGTTAATTTAGTTTTAGCTCTTATTCCCCTAGGGGGAATAGGGATAGGAACCTTGGACTGGAAAGTTGCATTATGGTTGCATTTATGAATACAATAATGTTAAATTTTTGGAGACAGTTAGTTTTGCTATAACTGTTTATTTGAAATATTTTTTTATTTATTGGGATTTCTTTTGATGTAGCTTTATTTCTGTTAAAACTGTAAGAAACGGTTTTTTTAGCTCAGTCAGTAAAATAACTTAAGGACTTTTTATTGTTTATAATAAATTCTTCTTTACTTAACTTTTTTCAGAGTAAGGTACAAAATGTAATTTAAAAAGTCCATGTCCACCCAACGCTTCAGACGCAAAGTATAACATTAATGTAACAAAACCAAAACAGAATGTCGAAAGCCTAATTATAATGGTGATAAAAATTGTAGACTTTATGAAGGAAAGAAACATGTTACCACACATACAATTTTACATAGATTAAAAGAATTGGTAATTTTCTAGAAACTTGCGGCAACTCCGATTTTAACGAAATTTGGTATACGGGGGTTTTTTGAGGCGCTTATTACGAATCTAAAAGAATTTTTTTGGCGAAAACGTTTCGTTCTTAAGATATTCATCATCAGACTTGAATTTTAAACTAATCTTATTTTTACAATATTCCCCCTTCTTTTTGCTCACAATTCTTCATTTAAAGCTAAAGTAGCACACAATATTTGATTTTTACCATTTAAAACCACATTTTTACGTATTTTACATTAGTTTTGCATTAAATTGCATAGCTATACTTTGAATCATTTCAATCCCAGTGTGCCATGAAGCCCTATGTGTATGTATGGTTGCCGCATTATCAAAGAAAAGCCACGCAATTTAATGCAAAAATAATGTAAAAACGTAGAAAAACGGGGTTTTAAAAAGGTGAAAATCAAATATTGTTTGATTTTTTCCTATGCTATTAATTCCTTATGGTTTTCACACCTGGATAACCCATCTACATAATTGAAATTTACACTTATTCTTTAGATTTGGATGACCATATTTCCAAAACTAATAAGAATAAATATATAGAATGTGGTATATTTTTAAAGCCCTTTAAAAGTCTTTTTATAAGTGATATAATATACAGGGTGTTCCATTAAAAAAATCATACTTTTTGTCCTACCCTGTTTATTTAAAGAGATATTAATAAATTCAATTATTGATTTAGGAACTATAGAATTAACTTGACAAACTGATATAATCATTTATTTTGTACGATAAAAAATAAAAAATGTTAAGGGGTGTAAATTTGTAACTTGACACCCTGTATATTATCAAGGTTCCAACCACTATTTAAATTGAAATGAACATACATTAGCTTTGTTCGCGGGTTCGATTCTGAACCGGTTCTGGGACTATTCGCATGCGCAGTGAAAAAAGCAGTGTTCGCGATTAATAAAATCCTGAATTTTTAGTAACAGTTCTGTGTTCGCGGGTTACAATGGAATCAGTTCGTTACCGGTTCGTAACATGATTAGCAGTCCTGGGATTTTTGTTGGAACTAAAAGTTCAGTTCGGAATTTCATGCGCATTGTCGACATGGTCAGCTGATTTCTGTTTTTGTGATACAGAAATAAACCGTTGTATTACAGTTTATTTATTTCTGCCACTTTTTATGCGGGTTAATATACCTGTTGAATATTTTTTTTATTATTATTTTTGTGATTCTGATCGTATATAAAAAAGGATTTTTAATTGTGTTCCGTATGAATGTATGTATGCAATAAAATAAATAAAGATTTAATTAAAAAATACAGACAATATTTTACCATTTCTTGTTGTTTGAATTTTATCTTTAGTTAAATACACATACTTATGTTAAAAACGAGAGGAGGCAAGGAATCCCCCGTCTTCCGCCGAGAGACCTCAAGTGGCTTTCGACAGTATAACAATTTACCTTTTTGTTTGAATTTAATTTTTTTTTGTGTAGTATACAATTTAACCATGAAAAATCCTAACCAAAAGGCAAGGTTAGAATACATCCTCAGCTGTATAGAAAATCGTTCGCGGTAAATAAAAATTCCGAACTAATAAATAACTAGACATGCGCTTTAAAACAATTCTAAACCAGTTCGGTTCTGGTTCAGAATCAGTTCATTACTAGACCCGCGAACAAAGCTATTAAACGAATACGTCCGTGGCTCTGATGATTCTGACAGACGTGAAGTCTGGTAAATGCAAATGAGCCTCAGGTTACAGACCTCGAAGTTGCCGTATAACGAAATTAGATGTCGACCATGAAGTTTATGAAGTGTTAAATTACGCTTCTCAATTCGTGCAAAGCCAATTAAAATCGGTTGTGCCGAGATTCGATAAGGATTGGATTCATTATATGATCATATTTATACTGTGCATTACAATTAAAACGAGCTAGTCTCTATAATTCAGTTGGGGGACTCCATAAATTACATAAAGTGTTTTTTTTAAATTACACTCCCCCCTCCTTGGTGAAATTTGTTGAAGTTTTCTTTAACCCCCTCCCCCCTTATCCCCTAATCTCCGGTGAAATTTATAAGAATGCAAAAGGGCACCATTTGTCAAACCGAAACTGATTTTGTAGCCAAAATAATTTTAAAAAAGATCCTCGTCCAAAAGGTTTTTCTTTCTCAAAGTCGGTCTATATAGGGTCGCGACATTCGGCCATATTACTTTGACGTGTTATGATGTCACATTTCCCATTTTTCGGCCATGTTGTTCAGAGCCGGAGATATACAGTTTATTGTATTAGTAGAACAACCGTTTACATAACAATTTTTAATTATTATTAAGTTGTAAATTCTTTTACTTTAAATAAAAAACATTTGGAATTACATCTTTTAATAAATATCACTTCCAAAACAATGCAAAATGAAATGCCCAAATTCTAGACGCCACTGGATGGATCATCAGCTTTAATGTTACCTAGTCTTGCCAAGTTCTCAGGTTAGTTCTGGCACCAACATTGTTTCTTCTTCACATTAACGACCTTCTCTCGTCCACAACTAATTACATTCATAGTTTCGCCGACGATAGTACCCTTCACTCCAGTTTTCAGGTTCCTAAACCCATCACTAAAGCTGATTTGGAAAACAAACGCAGAGCGATGCAGATATCTCTTTCGCAGGATCTTAATTTAATATTGGATTGGGGCGCCAAAAAACTCGTCGATTTTAATGAATCCAAAACACAATCATGTTCCTTGTCGCGAAAAGAGTTATCAAATACTTATCCTCTACTTATGAGCGGTCAAGATTTACAGAGCAAAGACACCTTTAATCTTGTGGGCGTCACATTTGAAAGTAAAGGTAACTGGCATATACACATTGTATCTATAGCCACGGCAGCTTCAAAAAAGTGGATTTCTTTTTCGAGCCAAAAGTATTTTTCCCCTTCTAATTTATACACTTTATATGTGTCCCAAATCCGACCTCCCTTGGAATATTGTTCTCATATTAAAGAAAAGCTATTCGTCTCATTAATGATCCTTCACTTACAGAAAGGCTTCCCTCTCTTGCCCATCGTCGGGCTGTGGGGGACTTAACGCTTTTTATAGGTACTTCCATGGCTTCTGCTCTAAAGAATTGTCCAGTATAGTTCCTCCACTTACGGTTCTAACAGAGAAACTCGTGGTGTCGCGCGTATGCATCCCTATACGGTTCAACTGGACCAGCCCCGAGCTTCCCACTTTGTTCGTTCTTTTATCCCTAGAGTTTCTAGAATGTGGAATCTGCTATCCGCGGAGGTCTTTCCTTTCCCCCTCCCTCTTACCTCGCTTAAGACACCCACGGTACGTTAGTATTTAGGCTTTTACCCCTCGTGGTTTGTCCAAAGTTAAAAAAAAAAACAGGTAAATTACTTAAAAAAGGTGTAAGACATAAATAAAAAAATATGATAATAAAAACATTGTTTATTTTATGTATGATTTGAAATATTGGATTCTTGTTCATTTCTAAAAATCTTTATTTGACATTTTTCTGAATTATTGAAAATATGGTCAGTTTTGTCTTGGCCCATTTACACATATTTGTAGTTTTGGTAATTTTCTAGGAAACCTGCGGCAACTCCGATTTTACCGAAATTTGGTATACGGGGGTTTTTGGGGCGCTGATCACGAATCTGAAAGATTTTTGACGGAAACGTTTCGTTCTCGAGATATTCATCATTAAAGTTCAAATTTGAACTAAGCTTATTTTACTATATTCCCCTTCTTTTGCACACAATTCTTAATTTAAAGCTAAAGTGTCACAAAATATTTGATTTTCACCTTTTAAAACTCCGTTTTTCTACCTTTTTACATTATTTTTGTATTAAATTGCGTGGCTTTGCTTTGATAATGCGGCAACCATACATACACATAGGGCTTCATGGCATACTGGGATTGAAATGATTCAAAGTATAGCTATGCAATTTAATACAAAAATAATGTAAATACGTTAAAAAACGGGGTTTTAAAACGTGAAAATCAAATATGGTGTGCCACTTTAGCTTTTAATTAAGAATTGTGTGCAAAAGAAGGGAAATATTGTAAAAATAGGATTAGTTTAAATTTCAAGGCTAATGATGAATATCTTAAGAACGAAACGTTTCCATAAAAATTCTTCAGATTCGTGATCAGCGCCCAAACCTCCGTATACCAAATTTTGTCAAAATCAGGTTGCCTGCAGGTTTCTAGAAAATTAGCGTAGTTTTGGAACTCCTGTACAAAACTAAACAAAGTTTTTAACTTATAACTTGTTTCTTTTTTCTTGAACATTAAAATTTTTGGTATGTATTTGTTCTATTCCATGGGTAATGGATGTGGGTAATGAGCGTGGGTAATGAGCCATATTACCTGTTTTAAATCACAATAATGATATGCTTTTTCTTAACTGTCGTAGAAAAATTAAATTTTGTTATATCTGGTCAAAAAATTTAACAATTTTGTTTATTTTTACGTATCTGAAACATAAAGTTCCATTATTCATCCGCGAACACTATCCAGTATAAATAAATAAGCAAAAAACAAGCCTAATAAAAGTTTTGTCCCTTTCATGTTATGTCCTAAAAAACGACGATAACAGACTTTAACTTCGTCTTTAAAAGATGAAAGAGACAAGGACAATGTCACTCTGATTGCGGCGTCAAAAGTGGAAGAAGCAAAAATCATACCCGGCTGTGACACTGGAGTGTTGGGAGCAGCAGCCAGTGTTCCAGTTATCGATTGTCCAATGGAGCGGAGTTGGCCATGCCCGCGATTAGGGGTGAGAGTAAACTGGCCTAGGTGTTAAATATTTCCCGGATCAATGTAGGATATGTGGCAGTATTATAGTATTAAATCTAAAAGGATGCAACGTGCACCCATCTGTTTTTTTTTAATCTTTGGACAAACCACGAAGGCTTAAAGCCTAAATACTAACATACCGTGGGTGTCTTAAGCGAGGTAAGAGGGAGTTTGTTAACACGGGACTTAAATACTTGAAGATTTGGGGGAAGGAAAGACCTCAGCGGACAGTAGGTTCCACATTCTAGAAACTCTAGGGATAAAAGAACAAACAAAGTGGGAAGTTAGGGGCCTGTCCAATTGGACTGTATAGGGATGCATACGCGCGGAACCACGAGTTTCTCTGTTGGGAACCGTGAGTGGAGGAACTATACTGGACAATTCTTCGGACCAGAAACCATGAAAGTACCTATAAAAAAGCGATAAATCCTCACAGCCCAACGATGGGCAAAAGAGGGAAGCCTTTTTGTAAGTGAAGGATCATTAATGAGACGAATAGCTCTTCTTTGAATGGAATCAAGGATGCTTAGGGTTGTGGGGGACGCCATGTCCCAGATATAAGAACAATATTCCAAGGAAGGTCGGATTTGGAACACATACAAAGTGTATAAATTAGAAGGGGAAAAATACTTTTTGGCTCGAAAAAGAAATCCAAGCTTTTTAAAGCTGCCGTGGCTATAGATACAATGTGTTTATGCCAGTTAAGGTTACTTTCAAATGTGACGCCCCAAGATTAAAGGTGTCCTTGCTCTGTAAAACTTGGCCTCTCAAATCAGTAAATACCGAAATTTGTAAACGCAGCTTAACCTATTTTGGAGATATTTGAGCGCATTTGTACTTTTTTACCTAAAATATGGTGTTGCCATATTTTTAGTAGTTAGTAAAATTCAGATTTTTTAAAATTTGTTAACCTTTTAAATTTGGCCTGCGCAATTTATTGCAATGAAAATAAACGGGACATTTCATTAAAAAAATATGCATGTACCACAAAACTGGCAAATCTGACAACAGTGTCAATATAACATTTAAATTTTTCATGCCCGATACCTTCCAAATACCAAATTTGGTAAATGTAGCTTAAGCGGTTTTAAAGATATTTAAGAGTTGCATTACTTTTTACTAACCCACAATCACTTTGTTCCACACAGCTATTGTAAAAATATAAATAAAAAGACAACCCGTTAGCTAAATGAAAAATAGGTCATTTAATAAAAGGTGTATATCGTACATTGTTAAATAAAGAATAAAATAATTACCGGTCTGGGTAAAAAAATCGTAACAATTCTTAATTTATTGCATTTTATGCTCAAGACACAAGTTAAAAATTTATATTTGAACCAGTAAAATAGAACACATGTTTGAAATTATATATATTAGGTAAAACTCTTTGAGTATCGTATGCTAATCGAGAATTATTCTCAACTTGAAAAACTTGAACAGTTTGTAACTATCCCACTTCTGAAACGATAATAGCAAAATCCAGCTTTGCCGAGAGAAGCCATTTACAATATGTTGTTGTGTACATGTGCTGGCAGCGGCTACTTTGTTTCTCTTCAGGGCTTCGCCAAACACAACAGAAACTTTGCTGGTTACTCGTCTTCCTAGAAGTTTTTATTTCCCGTTTTTTGCGGCTTTGAAAGGTATAAAGAAAGAGAAATATTTGGACAAACCATGAGGGCTAAAAGCCTAAATACTAACGTACCGTGGGTGTCTTAATCGCGGTAAAAGGGAGTTTGTTGACACGGAACTTAAATACTTGAAGATTTGGGGAGAAGGAAAGACCTCCGCGGACAGCAGGTTCCACATTCTTGAAACTCTAGGGATAAAAGAACGAACAAAGTGGGAAGTTTGGGGCCTGTCCAATTGGACTGAGCAGAAGCCATGAAAGTACCTATAAAAATGCGATAAATCCCCACAGCCCAACGATGGGCAAAAGAGAGAAGCTTTTTGTAAGTGAAGGATCATTAATGAGACGAATAGCTCTTCTTTGAATGGAATCAAGGATGCTTAGGGTTGTGGGGGACGCCATGCCCCAGATATGAGAACAATATTCCAAGGGAGGTCGGATTTGGGACACATATAAAGTGTATAAAATAGAAGCGGAAAAATACTTTTTGGCTCGAAGAGAGAAATCCAAGCTTTTTGAAGTTGCCGTGGCTATAGATACAATGTGTTTATGCCAGTTAAGGTTACTTTCAAATGTGACGCCTACAAGATTAAAGGTGTCCTTGCTCTGTAAAACTTGGCCTCTCAAGTCAGTAAATACCGAAATATGTAAACGCAGTTTAACTGATTTTGGAGATATTTGACCGCATTTAAACTTTTTACCTAAAATGTGGTGCTGCCATATCTTTAGTAGTTAGGAAAAAATCAGATTTTTTCAAATTTGTTAACCTTTTAAATTTGACCTGCGCAATTTATTGCAATGAAAATAAACGGGACATTTCATAAAAAAATGTGCATGTACCACAAAACTGACAAATCTGACAACGGTGTCAATATAACATTTTAATTTTTCATGCCCAATACCTTCCAAATACCAAATTTGGTAAATGTGGCGTGAGCGGTTTCAAAGATATTCAAGAGTTGCATTACTTTATACCAACCGAGTATCACTTTGTTCCACACAGCTATTGTAAAAATATAAATAAAAAGACAACCCGTTGGCTAAATCATAAAATAAAAGTGTGTATCGTACATTGTTCAATACTGAATAAAATAATTACCGGTCTGGGTAAAAAAATCGTAACAATTCTTAATTTATTGCATTTTATGCTCAAGACACAAGTTAAAAATTTATATTTGAACCAGTAAAATAGAACACATGTTTGAAATTATATGTATTAGGTAAAACTCTTTGAGTATCGTATGCTAATCGAGAATTATTCTCAACTTGAAAAACTTGAACAGTTTGTAACTATCCCACTTCTGAAACGATAATAGCAAAATCCAGCTTTGCCGAGAGAAGCCATTTACAATATGTTGTTGTGTACATGTGCTGGCAGCGGCTACTTTGTTTTCCTTTCAGGGCTTCGCCAAACACAACAGAAACTTTGCTGGTTACTTGTCTTCTTAGAAGTTTTTATTTCCCGTTTTTTGCGGCTTTGAAAGGTATAAAGAGTTATCTGTTGCGGGAAAATTAAAAACTTCTTGCGGTTTGGAACTTTTGTTTGTTGGTTTTGTTTTGAAAACGTGGCTTTTTAATAAGTCTTTGAGGCAGGTAAAGTGAATACAGGGTGTGCTGATATAAATTAAAAATGTTTTAAGGTTAAATTTTACAAAAATAAAAGTATTGGTGATTCAGATTAAGACATTTAAAGTTTTTACACGGATAAAAATGTATTGGCATAGATAATATTTTAAAATTGTTTTATCTAAAAACTGAAATATGGAACACATACCAAAATTAAAACCAGATGCTAGTGGCCTTAGAAGAAAGACTGGTAAAAAATTTTTAATTCTAAAATTTGGGAAAAATAGTTGAATTTTGGATACTTCCCTCTCAGAAAAATCTGCTGGAATAAGTCTCTTGAGTTTCTAGGTGAGTCCCAGATCGTTGCTCTTGATATATCCAAAGCTTTTGACCAGGTCTGGCTTCTTAATTCCCTCCTATGGTCTTTCAACTATACTCTGTACTTGGCTCTCTAAGTTATCTATCTGATCGAAGTATATCAGTTATTGTGGACGGCCATTCTTCAAGCTTTCACCAAGTTAATGCTGGAATCCCTCAGGGCTCAGTTCTGGCACCAACATTGTTTTTTCTTCACATCAACGACCTTCTCTCGTCCACAACTAATTCCATTCATAGTTTCGCCGACGATAATACCCTTCACTCCAGTTTTCAGGTTCCTAAACCCATCACTAAACCTGACTTGGAAAACAAACGCAGAGCGATGCAGATATCTCTTTCGCAGGATCTTAATTTAATATTGGATTGGGGCGCCAAAAATCTCGTCCATTTTAATGCATCCAAAACACAATCATGCTCCTTTGTCGCGAAAAAGAGTCATCAAATACTCATCCTCTACTTATGAGCGGCGAAGTTTTACAGAGCAAAGACACCTTCAATCTTGTGGGCGTCATATTTGAAAGTAACCTTAACTGGCATAAACACATTGTATCTATAGCCACGGCAGCTTCAAAAAGCTTGGGTTTCTCTTTCGAGCCAAAAAGTATTTTTCCGCTTCTAATTTATACACTTTATATGTGTCTCAAATCCGACCTCCCTTGGAATATTGTTCTCATATCTGGGGCATGGCGTCCCTCACAACCCTAAGCATCCTTGATTCTATTCAAAGAAGAGCTATTCGTCTCATTAATGATCCTTCACTTACGAAAAGGTTTTCCTCTCTGCCCATCGTCGGGCTGTGGGAGATTTATCGCTCTTTTATAAGGTACTTCCATAGCTTCTGCTCTGAAGAATTGTCCAGTACAGTTTCTCCACTCACGGTTCCCACCAGAGAAACTTGTGGTTCCGCGCGTAGTCATCCCTATAGGGTCCAACTGGACAGGCCCCGAACTTCTCACTTTGTTCGTTCTTTTATCCCTAGAGTTTCTAGATTGTGGAACCTGCTGCCCGCGGAGGTCTTTCTTTCCCTCCAAATCTTCAAGTATTTAAGTCCCGTGTCAACAAACTCTCTCTTACCTCGCTTAAGACAACCCACGGTACGTTAATATTTAGGCTTTTAGCCTTCGTGGTTTGTCCAAAGATAAAAAAATAATAATAATTTTCTTCTTTTTAATTCACTTACATGGGGGATTTGGTACTATTTAGACAATGTAAGACCTTGTACAATTTTGCTCTTGTAACAATTTTTAATGATACACAATAACTCCCTTTTTATTGTTAGTATAGTGTTGCAGTGTTTTTAAAAATATTTTTTTCCTTGCACATTATTTACCAGGCGTATTTTGCCACGTTTATATTTGCTAAATTTCTTGGTGCTTTTTAAACACAAAGTATATTTAATTTATAAATAATTAATAATTTAATAAAATTTTAATAAATTTAAAATATTGGCTATTTAGTTCCTGAACTATTTATTTCTTTTTAGGTCAATTTAAAATACACGCACGTTTACTACACTACTCAAAAGAATTATCGCATATGCTCGATTTCTTCCATAAGCTTCAATACAAAAATGCTTTCATTTAAATGGCCATATCTCTTTTAATTATTAAGATATCAAAACAATTAAAAAAATAAAATGTTAAGAAAATGTGAAGCTATAACTTTATATTAACCATTGTTTTTACTGTTAGCAATAAATCCTACGGGGTGATAAAAAAATTGAAAAATGGATAATTTTTAATCGCCCTATATAATGTGCTGTTGAAAGGGAGTAGTCAAATTTGATTATAAAATATCAGAAATGGGTAAGGGTATAAATTATTAACAAATGAGATTTCTCCCTTTTAACAGCACATTATATAGGGCGATTAAAAATTATCCATTTTTTCAAATTTTTTATCACCCCGTAGAATTTATTGCTAACAGTAAAAACAATGGTTAATATAAAGTTATAGCTTCACGTTTTCTTAACATTTTATTATTTTAATTGTCTTGATATCTTAATATTTAAAGAGATATGTCCATTTTAATGAAAGCATTTTTGTATTGAAGCTTATGGAAGAAATCGAGCATATGCGATAATTCTTTTGAGTAGTGTATTATTCATCTGTAATACTTTTAGAAACGGAATATGTTATGGTAGCAATAATACCTACTATCACACCTAGCGCATTATAAGCGGGCATTATGATAATGCCCGCTTATAATGCCTAATGCGCTAATATGGAAATTTTATTGCTTATCCAATTTTATTTCTCTCACAATAAAGATCAAGTTTATACAAACGTATGTATTAAAATAAAATCATTAACTTACCAGTTCCTGAAAATATGCCATTAAAACGGTTTCTGGTTATTTGAAGAATTGCGTTCGCAACTTCCAAATACCAAATATGTCATACTCCCGATCATACTGTTGCCTTGATTTAACTGGCAAAAGATTTTCGGTCGCTTTTATGGCCTTTTCTCTTATATTTTTGAGGAATTTATTCCATTTTGAGCAAATCGTTAAATAAAAATGCCAACTGACTAACTGATAGAAACATCAAAGTCAAACTTAACACCAGTCATTATCTACTTACGTATACAGGTACAGGTGCAACTTATTTTTTATATTGCGAATAAATAATGTAATTAGTCATTGAAAACTCTTTTGGGTAAAACATAAAGCATTGTATGCACCACAGCCTTTACTGGACTATAATGCCCATCAGGTCGATCGTATTTCGACCTTCAGGGCATTATAGTCCTAGTAACGCCCTTGATACATAAATAGCTATTATTTTTGTTTTATGCATATTATTTACCAGGCCTATTTTGCCACTTTTAAATTTGCTAAATTTTAGTGCTTTTAAACATAAAATATATTTAATTATAAATAATTAATAATTAAATAAAATTTTAATAAATTTAAAATATTGGCTATTTAGTTCCTCAACTATTTATTTCTTTTTAGGTCAATTTAAAATACACGCACGTTTTACCACACTACTCAAAAGAATTATCGCATATGCTCGATTTCTTCCATAAGCTTCAATACAAAAATGCTTTCATTTAAATGGCCATATCTCTTTTAATTATTAAGTTGTCAAGACAATTCAAAAAATAAAATGTTAAGAAAATGTGAAGCTATAAATTTATATTAAAAATTGTTTTTGACTGATTGAAAAAATGGATAATTTTTAATCGCCCTATATATGTGCTGTTGAAAGGGAGTAGTCAAATTTGTGATTATAAAATATCAGAAATGGGTAAGGGTATAAATTATTAACAAATGAGTTCTTTTGAGTAGTGTATTATTGATCTGTAATACCTTAGAAAAGGAATATGTTATGGTAGCAATAATACCTGCTATCACACTAGGGGCGTTATAAGCGGGCATTATGATAATGCCCGCTTATAATGCCTAATGCGCTAATATGGAAATTTTATTGCTTATCCAATTTTATTTCTCTCACAATAAAGATCAAGTTTATACAAACGTATGTATTAAAATAAAATCATTAACTTACCAGTTCCTGAAAATATGCCATTAAAACGGTTTCGGTTATTTGAAGAATTGCGTTCGCAACTTTCAAATACCAAATATGCCATACTCCCCGATCATACTGTTGCCTTGATTTAACTGGCAAAAGATTTTCCGGTCGCTTTTATGGCCTTTTTTCTTATATTTTGAGGAATTTATTCCATTTTGAGCAAATCGTTAAATAAAAAATGCCAACTGACTAACTGATAGAAACATCAAAGTCAAACTTAACACCAGTCATTATCTACTTACGTATACAGGTACAGGTGCAACTTATTTTTTATATTGCGAATAAATAATGTAATTAGTCATTAAAAAACTCTTTTTTGGGTAAAACATAAAGCATTGTATGCACCACAAGTTTACTGGACTATAATGCCCATCATCAGGTCGATCGTATCTCGACCTTCAGGGCATTATAGTCCTATTGCGCCCTTGCTATATAAATAGCTATTATTTTTGTTTCCATGCACATTATTTACCAGGCCTATTTTGCCACGTTTAAATTTGCTAACTGTTTTCGGTGCTTCTTAAACATAAAGTAACTAACCAGAACTAAGCAGAACGAAACGTTTCCGCCAAATAATTTTTTTCAGATTCGTGATCAGCGCCCCAAAAAATCCCTGCGTATAGCAAATTTCTGTCAAAATCGGAGTTGCCGCCGGTTTCTAGAAAATTACCCCAACGTCAAACGCAAGAAAACATTAATACACTGCACTCGGGGCACATGAAAATGTAAATTAATTTTGAAAAGTATAAAATTTTTCGAAAAACTATCTCATACATATGAGATATCTCGTCCGCCATTAGTTAAAGAAGAAAATAGGCGCATTCATTTTGGTCAGCTGATAACATGAAGTTCGTCATTATGAAAATGACAGTCTTGATAGAAGCAGCGTTGCCAAACTTTTTATGAAGAATTAACACCAAGCCTATTTCGGGGATTATCCACCATTTCCATGAGAAACAATGGTATTTTTTGTAGAAATGCCTTCTTCTTTATGTTTAGGTATTTTCCTTTTTTCTCTACAAATTATAATAGGAAGAAGGAATAACTTAATTTTTCATATGAATTTTGTCCTGTATCTTCCTTTTTTTTAAGCTATTGACACTTTCTCACTTTATTTGGCAACATCGCAAGACATTTACAGTTTTATTGCAAACTCTTCTTTTTTATGCAGTGACAGCCATGGCGGGATTGTTGTACTATTATTTATTTTTAATTTTTTAAACAATTTTTTGGACATTTTTGTAAACAGAAAGTCGGTGTGTACTGTGAAATACTGTTTTTGGACGTTTAATGTAGGATTTCTACTGTTTCGTCCCCACCCAGCACCCCTGTTCACTCCACCGTCCCGTAAATATGTTTTTATTAATAATAAATTATAGAAATGGATTTTGGAAAACGCGCACACAGATTTGTGTCATAATCGACCTATAGAAACGCCCTGAAAAGAATTTTTCAAAAATCTCTTATGATAGCGAAAACCGCTATTATAAGAGATAGAGCGCTCTTAAACATAAAGTAAATTTAATGTATAAATAATTAATAATTTAATAAAATTTTAATAAATTTAAAATATTGGCTATTTAGTTCCTCAACTATTTATTTCTTTTTAGGTCAATTTAAAATAAACGCACGTATACTATATAATACTGGTCTATTTTTGCTAAACATATAAAAGGAACAATATTGCCCGAAGCCAGCTTTGGCTTTAGTAGTAGCAGTTGCTTTGTCCCGGAAATCAAAAATTAATGGTTCTACTTCCGGTTTGAGCGAATTGGAAAAATCGTCAGTCAGGGCAAGAATCAAATGGGCAATTTGTTTTGCTTTCAGTTATAAC
Source organism: Listronotus bonariensis (assembly GCA_014170235.1). Classification (NCBI taxonomy): domain Eukaryota; kingdom Metazoa; phylum Arthropoda; class Insecta; order Coleoptera; family Curculionidae; genus Listronotus; species Listronotus bonariensis. The sequence goes on along the minus strand of JACEGR010004825.1, from coordinate 10,780 downwards.
GTTCTTTTAAATGAAAAGTCATTAAAAACATATGTTCAATAAAGTAGAAAAAAAAGAAAGAGTTTGCAATAAGAACTGTAAATGTCTTGCGATGTTGCCAAATAAAGTGAGAAAGTGTCAATAGCTTAAAAAAAAGGAAGATACAGGACAAAATTCATATGAAAAATTAAGTTATTCCTTCTTCCTATTATGATTTGCTAGAGAAAAAGGAAAATACCCAAACATAAAGAAGGAGGCATTTCTACAAAAAATACCATTGTTTCTCATGGAAATGGTGGATAATCCCCGAAAATAGGCTTGGTGTTAATTCTTCATAAGAAGTTTGGCAACGCTGCTTCTATCAAGACTGTCATTTTCATAATGACGAACTTCATGTTATCAGCTGACCAAAATGAATGCGCCTATTTTCTTCTTTAACTAATGGCGGACGAGATATCTCATATGTATGAGAATAGTTTTCGAAAAATTTTTATACTTTTCAAAATTAATTTACATTTTTCATGTGCCCCCGAGTGCAGTGTATTAATGTTTTCTTGCGTTTGAGCGTTGGGGTAGTTTGCTAGGAAACTCACGGCGGCAGCTCCGGTCTTGACAGAAATTTGCTATACAGCAGGGATTTTTTGGGGCGCTGATCACGAAGATCTGAAAAAAGTTGTTTGGCGGAAACGTTTTCGTTCTGCTTAGTTCTGAGATTAGTTACTTTATGTTTAAGAAGCTTGCAAAACAGCTAGCAAATTTAAACGTGGCAAAATAGGCCTGGTAAATAATGTGCATGGAAACAAAAATAATGGCTATTTATATAGCAAGGGCGTTACTAGGACTATAATGCCCTGAAGGTCGAGATACGATCGACCTGATGATGGGCATTATAGTCCAGTAAACTTGTGGTGCATACAATGCTTTATGTTTTACCCCAAAAAGAGTTTTTAATGACTAATTACATTATTTATTCGCAATATAAAAAATAAGTTGCACCTGTACCTGTATACGTAAGTAGATAATGACTGGTGTTAAGTTTGACTTTGATGTTTCTATCAGTTAGTCAGTTGGCATTTTTATTTAACGATTTGCTCAAAATGGAATAAATTCCTCAAAATATAAGAAAAAAGGCCATAAAAGCGACCGAAAATCTTTTGCCAGTTAAATCAAGGCAACGGTATGATCGGGGAGTATGGCATATTGGTATTTGAAAGTTGCGAACGCAATTCTTCAAATAACCGAAACCGTTTTAATGGCATATTTTCAGGAACTGGTAAGTTAATGATTTTATTTTAATACATACGTTTGTATAAACTTGATCTTTTATTGTGAGAGAAATAAAATTGGATAAGCAATAAAATTTCCATATTAGCGCATTAGGGCATTATAAGCGGGCATTATCATAATGCCCGCTTATAACGCCCCTAGGTGTGATAGCAGGTATTATTGCTACCATAACATATTCCTTTTCTAAGGTATTACAGATCAATAATACACTACTCAAAAGAACTCATTTGTTAATAATTTATGCACCCTTACCCATTTCTGATATTTTATAATCACAAATTTGACTACTCCTTTCAACAGCACATATATAGGGCGATTAAAAATTATCCATTTTTTCAATCAGTAAAAAACAATTTTTAATATAAATTTATAGCTTCACATTTTCTTAACATTTTATTTTTGAATTGTCTTGACAACTTAATAATTAAAAGAGATATGGCCATTTAAATGAAAGCATTTTGTATTGAAGCTTATGGAAGAAATCGAGCATATGCGATATTCTTTTGAGTAGTGTAGTAAAACGTGCGTGTATTTTAAATTGACCTAAAAAGAAATAAATAGTTGAGGAACTAAATAGCCAATATTTTAAATTTATTAAAATTTTATTTAATTATTAATTATTTATAATTAAATATATTTTATGTTTAAAAAGCACTAAAATTTAGCAAATTTAAAAGTGGCAAAATAGGCCTGGTAAATAATATGCATAAAACAAAAATAATAGCTATTTATGTATCAAGGGCGTTACTAGGACTATAATGCCCTAGAAGGTCGAAATACGATCGACCTGATGGGCATTATAGTCCAGTAAAGGTTGTGGTGCATACAATGCTTTATGTTTTACCAAAAAAGAGTTTTTCAATGACTAATTACATTATTTATTCGCAATATAAAAAATAAGTTGCACCTGTACCTGTATACGTAAGTAGATAATGACTGGTGTTAAGTTTGACTTTGATGTTTCTATCAGTTGGTCAGTTGGCATTTTTATTTAACGATTTGCTCAAAATGGAATAAATTCCTCAAAATATAAGAGAAAAGTGCCATAAAAGCGACCGAAAATCTTTTGCCAGTTAAATCAAGGCAACAGTATGATCGGGGAGTATGACATATTTGGTATTTGGAAAGTTGCGAACGCAATTCTTCAAATAACCAGGAAACCGTTTTAATGGCATATTTTCAGGAACTGGTAAAGTTAATGATTTTATTTTAATACATACGTTTGTATAAACTTGATCTTTATTGTGAGAGAAATAAAATTGGATAAGCAATAAAATTTCCATATTAGCGCATTAGGGCATTATAAGCGGGCATTATCATAATGCCCGCTTATAATGCGCTTAGGTGTGATAGCAGGTATTATTGCTACCATAAGCATATTCCGTTTCTAAGGTATTACAGATGAATAATACACTACTCAAAGAATTATCGCATATGCTCGATTTCTTCCATAAGCTTCAATACAAAAATGCTTTCATTAAAATGGCCATATCTCTTTTAATTATTAAGATATCAAGACAATTAAAATAATAAAATGTTAAGAAAACGTGAAGCTATAACTTTATATTAACCATTGTTTTTTACTGTTAGCAATAAATTCTACGGGGTGATAAAAAAAATTTGAAAAAATGGATAATTTTTAATCGCCCTATATAATGTGCTGTTAAAAGGGAGAAATCTCATTTGTTAATAATTTATACCCTTACCCATTTCTGATATTTTATAATCACAAATTTGACTACTCCTTTCAACAGCACATTATATAGGGCGATTAAAAATTATCCATTTTTTCAATTTTTTTATCACCCCGTAGGATTTATTGCTAACAGTAAAAAACAATGGTTAATATAAAGTTATAGCTTCACGTTTTCTTAACATTTTATTTTTTAATTGTCTTGATATCTTAATAATTAAAAGAGATATGGCCATTTAAATGAAAGCATTTTTGTATTGAAGCTTATGGAAGAAATCGAGCATATGCGATAATTCTTTTGAGTAGTGTAGTAAACGTGCGTGTATTTTAAATTGACCTAAAAAGAAATAAATAGTTCAGGAACTAAATAGCCAATATTTTAAATTTATTAAAATTTTATTAAATTATTAATTATTTATAAATTAAATATACTTTGTGTTTAAAAAGCACCAAAATTTAGCAAATATAAACGTGGCAAAATACGCCTGGTAAATAATGTGCAAGGAAAAAAATATTTTTAAAAACACTGCAACACTATACTAACAATAAAAAGGGAGTTATTGTGTATCATTAAAGTATTGTTACAAGAGCAAAATTGTACAAGGTCTTACATTGTCTAAATAGTACCAAATCCCCCATGTAAGTGAATTAAAAAGAAGAAAATTATTATTATTTTTTTATCTTTGGACAAACCACGAAGGCTAAAAGCCTAAATATTAACGTACCGTGGGTTGTCTTAAGCGAGGTAAGAGGGAGTTTGTTGACACGGGACTTAAATACTTGAAGATTTGGAGGGAAAGAAAGACCTCCGCGGGCAGCAGGTTCCACAATCTAGAAACTCTAGGGATAAAAGAACGAACAAAGTGAGAAGTTCGGGGCCTGTCCAGTTGGACCCTATAGGGATGACATACGCGCGGAACCACGAGTTTCTCTGGTGGGAACCGTGAGTGGAGGAACTGTACTGGACAATTCTTCAGAGCAGAAGCTATGGAAGTACCTATAAAAAAGCGATAAATCTCCCACAGCCCGACGATGGGCAAGAGAGGAAAACCTTTCTCGTAAGTGAAGGATCATTAATGAGACGAATAGCTCTTCTTTGAATAGAATCAAGAATGCTTAGGGTTGTGAGGGACGCCATGCCCCAGATATGAGAACAATATTCCAAGGGAGGTCGGATTTGAGACACATATAAAGTGTATAAATTAGAAGCGGAAAAATACTTTTTGGCTCGAAGAGAAACCCAAGCTTTTTGAAGCTGCCGTGGCTATAGATACAATGTGTTTATGCCAGTTAAGGTTACTTTCAAATATGACGCCCACAAGATTGAAGGTGTCTTTGCTCTGTAAAACTTCGCCGCTCATAAGTAGAGGATGAGTATTTGATGACTCTTTTCGCGACAAAGGAACATGATTGTGTTTTGGATGCATTAAAATGGACGAGATTTTTGGCGCCCCAATCCAATATTAAATTAAGATCCTGCGAAAGAGATATCTGCATCGCTCTGCGTTTGTTTTCCAAGTCAGGTTTAGTGATGGGTTTAGGAACCTGAAAACTGGAGTGAAGGGTATTATCGTCGGCGAAACTATGAATGGAATTAGTTGTGGACGAGAGAAGGTCGTTGATGTGAAGAAAAAACAATGTTGGTGCCAGAACTGAGCCCTGAGGGATTCCAGCATTAACTTGGTGAAAGCTTGAAGAATGGCCGTCCACAATAACTGATATACTTCGATCAGATAGATAACTTAGAGAGCCAAGTACAGAGTATAGTTGAAAGACCATAGGAGGGAATTAAGAAGCCAGACCTGGTCAAAAGCTTTGGATATATCAAGAGCAACGATCTGGGACTCACCTAGAAACTCAAGAGACTTATTCCAGCAGATTTTTCTGAGAGGGAAGTATCCAAAAATTCAACTATTTTTCCCAAATTTTAGAATTAAAATTTTTTTACCAGTCTTTCTTCTAAGGCCACTAGCATCTGGTTTAATTTTGGTATGTGTTCCATATTTCAGTTTTTAGATAAAACAATTTTAAAATATTATCTATGCCAATACATTTTTATCCGTGTAAAAACTTTAAATGTCTTAATCTGAATCACCAATACTTTTATTTTTGTAAAATTTAACCTTAAAACATTTTTAATTTATATCAGCACACCCTGTATTCACTTTACCTGCCTCAAAGACTTATTAAAAAGCCACGTTTTCAAAACAAAACCAACAAACAAAAGTTCCAAACCGCAAGAAGTTTTTAATTTTCCCGCAACAGATAACTCTTTATACCTTTCAAAGCCGCAAAAAACGGGAAATAAAAACTTCTAAGAAGACAGTAACCAGCAAAGTTTCTGTTGTGTTTGGCGAAGCCCTGAAAGGAAAACAAAGTAGCCGCTGCCAGCACATGTACACAACAACATATTGTAAATGGCTTCTCTCGGCAAAGCTGGATTTTGCTATTATCGTTTCAGAAGTGGGATAGTTACAAACTGTTCAAGTTTTTCAAGTTGAGAATAATTCTCGATTAGCATACGATACTCAAAGAGTTTTACCTAATACATATAATTTCAAACATGTGTTCTATTTTACTGGTTCAAATATAAATTTTTAACTTGTGTCTTGAGCATAAAATGCAATAAATTAAGAATTGTTACGATTTTTTTTACCCAGACCGGTAATTATTTTATTCAGTATTGAACAATGTACGATACACACTTTTTATTTTATGATTTAGCCAACGGGTTGTCTTTTTATTTATATTTTTACAATAGCTGTGTGGAACAAAGTGATACTCGGTTGGTATAAAGTAATGCAACTCTTGAATATCTTTGAAACCGCTCACGCCACATTTACCAAATTTGGTATTTGGAAGGTATTGGGCATGAAAAATTAAAATGTTATATTGACACCGTTGTCAGATTTGTCAGTTTTGTGGTACATGCACATTTTTTTATGAAATGTCCCGTTTATTTTCATTGCAATAAATTGCGCAGGTCAAATTTAAAAGGTTAACAAATTTGAAAAAATCTGATTTTTTCCTAACTACTAAAGATATGGCAGCACCACATTTTAGGTAAAAAGTTTAAATGCGGTCAAATATCTCCAAAATCAGTTAAACTGCGTTTACATATTTCGGTATTTACTGACTTGAGAGGCCAAGTTTTACAGAGCAAGGACACCTTTAATCTTGTAGGCGTCACATTTGAAAGTAACCTTAACTGGCATAAACACATTGTATCTATAGCCACGGCAACTTCAAAAAAGCTTGGATTTCTCTTTCGAGCCAAAAGTATTTTTCCGCTTCTATTTTATACACTTTATATGTGTCCCAAATCCGACCTCCCTTGGAATATTGTTCTCATATCTGGGGCATGGCGTCCCCCACAACCTAAGCATCCTTGATTCCATTCAAAGAAGAGCTATTCGTCTCATTAATGATCCTTCACTTACAAAAAGCTTCTCTCTTTTGCCCATCGTTGGGCTGTGGGGATTTATCGCATTTTTATAGGTACTTTCATGGCTTCTGCTCAGTCCAATTGGACAGGCCCCAAACTTCCCACTTTGTTCGTTCTTTTATCCCTAGAGTTTCAAGAATGTGGAACCTGCTGTCCGCGGAGGTCTTTCCTTCTCCCCCAAATCTTCAAGTATTTAAGTTCCGTGTCAACAAACTCCCTTTTACCGCGATTAAGACACCCACGGTACGTTAGTATTTAGGCTTTTAGCCCTCATGGTTTGTCCAAATATTTCTCTTTCTTTATACCTTTCAAAGCCGCAAAAAACGGGAAATAAAAACTTCTAGGAAGACGAGTAACCAGCAAAGTTTCTGTTGTGTTTGGCGAAGCCCTGAAGAGAAACAAAGTAGCCGCTGCCAGCACATGTACACAACAACATATTGTAAATGGCTTCTCTCGGCAAAGCTGGATTTTGCTATTATCGTTTCAGAAGTGGGATAGTTACAAACTGTTCAAGTTTTTCAAGTTGAGAATAATTCTCGATTAGCATACGATACTCAAAGAGTTTTACCTAATATATATAATTTCAAACATGTGTTCTATTTTACTGGTTCAAATATAAATTTTTAACTTGTGTCTTGAGCATAAAATGCAATAAATTAAGAATTGTTACGATTTTTTTACCCAGACCGGTAATTATTTTATTCTTTATTTAACAATGTACGATATACACCTTTTATTAAATGACCTATTTTTCATTTAGCTAACGGGTTGTCTTTTTATTTATATTTTTACAATAGCTGTGTGGAACAAAGTGATTGTGGGTTAGTAAAAAGTAATGCAACTCTTAAATATCTTTAAAACCGCTTAAGCTACATTTACCAAATTTGGTATTTGGAAGGTATCGGGCATGAAAAATTTAAATGTTATATTGACACTGTTGTCAGATTTGCCAGTTTTGTGGTACATGCATATTTTTTAATGAAATGTCCCGTTTATTTTCATTGCAATAAATTGCGCAGGCCAAATTTAAAAGGTTAACAAATTTTAAAAAATCTGAATTTTACTAACTACTAAAAATATGGCAACACCATATTTTAGGTAAAAAGTACAAATGCGCTCAAATATCTCCAAAATAGGTTAAGCTGCGTTTACAAATTTCGGTATTTACTGATTTGAGAGGCCAAGTTTTACAGAGCAAGGACACCTTTAATCTTGGGGCGTCACATTTGAAAGTAACCTTAACTGGCATAAACACATTGTATCTATAGCCACGGCAGCTTTAAAAAGCTTGGATTTCTTTTTCGAGCCAAAAAGTATTTTTCCCCTTCTAATTTATACACTTTGTATGTGTTCCAAATCCGACCTTCCTTGGAATATTGTTCTTATATCTGGGACATGGCGTCCCCCACAACCCTAAGCATCCTTGATTCCATTCAAAGAAGAGCTATTCGTCTCATTAATGATCCTTCACTTACAAAAAGGCTTCCCTCTTTTGCCCATCGTTGGGCTGTGAGGATTTATCGCTTTTTTATAGGTACTTTCATGGTTTCTGGTCCGAAGAATTGTCCAGTATAGTTCCTCCACTCACGGTTCCCAACAGAGAAACTCGTGGTTCCGCGCGTATGCATCCCTATACAGTCCAATTGGACAGGCCCCTAACTTCCCACTTTGTTTGTTCTTTTATCCCTAGAGTTTCTAGAATGTGGAACCTACTGTCCGCTGAGGTCTTTCCTTCCCCCAAATCTTCAAGTATTTAAGTCCCGTGTTAACAAACTCCCTCTTACCTCGCTTAAGACACCCACGGTATGTTAGTATTTAGGCTTTAAGCCTTCGTGGTTTGTCCAAAGATTAAAAAAAAACAGATGGGTGCACGTTGCATCCTTTTAGATTTAATACTATAATACTGCCACATATCCTACATTGATCCGGGAAATATTTAACACCTAGGCCAGTTTACTCTCACCCCTAATCGCGGGCATGGCCAACTCCGCTCCATTGGACAATCGATAACTGGAACACTGGCTGCTGCTCCCAACACTCCAGTGTCACAGCCGGGTATGATTTTTGCTTCTTCCACTTTTGACGCCGCAATCAGAGTGACATTGTCCTTGTCTCTTTCATCTTTTAAAGACGAAGTTAAAGTCTGTTATCGTCGTTTTTTAGGACATAACATGAAAGGGACAAAACTTTTATTAGGCTTGTTTTTTGCTTATTTATTTTATCTGGATAGTGTTCGCGGATGAATAATGGAACTTTATGTTTCAGATACGTAAAAATAAACAAAATTGTTAAATTTTTTGACCAGATATAACAAAATTTAATTTTTCTACGACAGTTAAGAAAAAGCATACATTATTGTGATTTAAAACAGGTAATATGGCTCATTACCCACGCTCATTACCCACATCCATTACCCATGGAATAGAACAAATACATACCAAAAATTTTAATGTTCAAGAAAAAAAGAAACAAGTTATAAGTTAAAAACTTTGTTTAGTTTTGTACAGGAGTTCCAAAAACTACGCTAATTTTCTAGAAACCTGCGGCAACTCCGATTTTGACGAAATTTGGTATACGGAGGTTTTTGGGGCGCTGATCACGAATCTGAAAGAATTTTTTGGCGGAAACGTTTCGTTCTTAAGATATTCATCATCAGACTTGAAATTTAAACTAATCCTATTTTTACAATATTTCCCCTTCTTTTTGCACACAATTCTTAATTTAAAGCTAAAGTGGCACACAATATTTGATTTTCACGTTTTAAAACCCCGTTTTTAACGTATTTTACATTATTTTTGCATTAAATTGCATAGCTATACTTTGAATCATTTCAATCCCAGTATGCCATGAAGCCCTATGTGTATGTATGGTTGCCGCATTATCAAAGCAAAGCCACGCAATTTAATACAAAAATAATGTAAAAAGGTAGAAAAACGGAGTTTTAAAAGGTGAAAATCAAATATTTTGTGACACTTTAGCTTTAAATTAAGAATTGTGTGCAAAGAAGGGGAATATAGTAAAAATAAGCTTAGTTCAAATTTGAACTTTAATGATGAATATCTCGAGAACGAAACGTTTCCGTCAAAAATCTTTCAGATTCGTGATCAGCGCCCCAAAACCCCCGTATACCAAATTTCGGTAAAATCGGGTTGCCGCAGGTTTCCTAGAAAATTACCAAAACTACAAATATGATGTAAAATGGGCCAAGACAAAACTGACCATATTTTCAATAATTCAGAAAAATGTCAAATAAAGATTTTTAGAAATGAACAAGAATCAATATTTCAAATCATACATAAAATAAACAATGTTTTTATTATCATATTTTTTTATTTATGTCTTACACCTTTTTTAAGTAATTTACCTGTTTTTTTTTTTAACTTTGGACAAACCACGAGGGGTAAAAGCCTAAATACTAACGTACCGTGGGTGTCTTAAGCGAGGTAAGAGGGAGGGGGAAAGGAAAGACCTCCGCGGATAGCAGATTCCACATTCTAGAAACTCTAGGGATAAAAGAACGAACAAAGTGGGAAGCTCGGGGCTGGTCCAGTTGAACCGTATAGGGATGCATACGCGCGACACCACGAGTTTCTCTGTTAGGAACCGTAAAGTGGAGGAACTATACTGGACAATTCTTTAGAGCAGAAGCCATGGAAGTACCTATAAAAAGCGTTAAGTCCCCCACAGCCCGACGATGGGCAAGAGAGAGGAAGCCTTTCTGTAAGTGAAGGATCATTAATGAGACGAATAGCTTTTCTTTAATATGAGAACAATATTCCAAGGAGGTCGGATTTGGGACACATATAAAGTGTATAAATTAGAAGGGGAAAAATACTTTTTGGCTCGAAAAAGAAATCCACTTTTTTGAAGCTGCCGTGGCTATAGATACAATGTGTATATGCCAGTTACCTTTACTTTCAAATGTGACGCCCACAAGATTAAAGGTGTCTTTGCTCTGTAAATCTTGACCGCTCATAAGTAGAGGATAAGTATTTGATAACTCTTTTCGCGACAAGGAACATGATTGTGTTTTGGATTCATTAAAATCGACGAGTTTTTTGGCGCCCCAATCCAATATTAAATTAAGATCCTGCGAAAGAGATATCTGCATCGCTCTGCGTTTGTTTTCCAAATCAGCTTTAGTGATGGGTTTAGGAACCTGAAAACTGGAGTGAAGGGTACTATCGTCGGCGAAACTATGAATGTAATTAGTTGTGGACGAGAGAAGGTCGTTAATGTGAAGAAGAAACAATGTTGGTGCCAGAACTAACCTGAGAACTTGGCAAGAACTAGAGTAACATTAAAGCTGATGATCCATCCAGTGGCGTCTAGAATTTGGGCATTTCATTTTGCATTGTTGTTTTCTATCGTAAAAA
>JACEGR010004824.1:0-81859 GCA_014170235.1 Listronotus bonariensis | reverse complement strand
GTAATACAGAGGGTTAAAAAAGATTTTTTTAATGGGGTTCTTAGAAAGATGGTTATACATTTTAGTTCAATAAAAAAATATTAATATTTTTATCTATTACAAAGATTATTCCAATTAAATCTCATAAAGGTATTTTGCTCCAAAATAAAAAAAAAGTAGTTTATTTTTAAAAGTTTTTAGAAGCAATTTTTTTTTAAGAACGACTTTTCAAAATATTTTTTTTTATCGACATATCCGAGGACAGTCTGTATTTAAACAAAATACTTTTTGGCTTTTCTCCAGAATAACGATAATTAATATAGCCCAAGAGCCTGTGAGCCGAAGACCTTTGTCATTTTGTAAAAGCTACTATTTTTGTCAGCGCATGCTCATTACATAGGTGAAAGTGATGGTAGACTATAAAGTTTGACTCATAGTGGCTTTGGCAGGTACCAAAGGTTAATTAATTGAAACTTAACTTTCGTCATTTTGTAAAAGCTAAAATTTATATCTTATTTAGGTACCTATTAGAAGATATTTCCTCAGTCGCCAGACAGTTTTATCCCCTTTCTGTTATTGAATGAGATATGCCAAGAGGTTTTATATAAGAGTTGTTGAGTTAAGTTGGTAGGCATGTCCTAAAGATATTTTTGATGTATACAGAGTGTCCTAAAAAAGTTATTGCTGTAAGGTTAGTTGTTTAAAAGAATTTCAATTTACTAACCTTTAGTACCTGGTACATGCCAAATCCATTGAGTCAAACTTCATAGTATCCCATCGCATCTGACACTTATTGCATAATGTTTATGCCAGATAGAAATTCTGGCTAATGTAAACAATAAAAAATTATATCAGGCATAAATTTTTGACCGTTTACATTAGCCAGAATTTCTGTCTGACATAAATATCATGCAATAAATTTCAGATGTTAACGTACCATTACTCTAATATGGACGCGTAAGAGGGATCAGTTTACGTCAGGTAGCATTATTTTATGATTAGATTATTATAACATACTTTCGACCGGAAGCCCTTGAACCCATATTTGGGGGTTGCAACCTTCTCTAAGTAGGTTTTCTTAACCTTTAATAGTTATTTTATATTAAATAATTTAGTAATAATTTATTTCTTTTAAAGTAATCTTAACTTTTATTATATTATTGAAAAAGCAGAATACCCATTTATAATACATAAAAAGTTTAAGTTTCTTAAAAAAATAAGTAAATATCTTTATTCTGGAGGAAAGCCAAATAACATTTTGTTTAAATTTATATTCTCAGAAAACAAATAAACCATAAGACAGTCTGTATATTTAATAAAATGGAAGAATTTTTAATAAAAATTCTACTGTCCACTTAAAAGTTGTGTACTGTCAAACAAATTGGACATTAAAGAAAGTACAATTTTCCTAAAATGTGCAAATATTTCGCCGTGTACAAAAACAAATAAATTAAAAAATAAGGCTCGTTAAAATGTCTACAGATTTAAAAAACGTTCTAATTTAAATTTTATTAAAGACGTGAAAGTTTAACGAAACCTATTATTTTACCTTTTTAATAATGTATTCCGCTTGTTTTTTGGTTCGGCGTAATATTCACAGTTATTTGGTTCATTTTATTTTTGGTCTTAACCAACCTCCATCTTTCGCGATTATAATTTTAAATTTAAAAGGTTTTCCCTAACTTAAATTTATTTTTCTGTGTAGGCCAGAAATTAAATCAGCAGGGATGTAATGCAAAAACTAATTTAAGGGATGAAATAGGATTTTGCGTTTTTTAAAGGAATAACTCTTTTAGCATTATTTTTTTTTAGGTTGAAAAAGTTCTGGTTAAGCAGGTGTGCTAAGAAAAAGTCCTATAGTTTTATAGTACTATAGACTGCTAATAAATTTTAAAGCGTAATAACCGATTAAGTTATTCTGGTATCGGTGTATCGACGATATATGAGCAAATTCAAATCAAATACACACTAATATCCTATTTTATTGAAAGCAAGTTTTTACTTTTTAATTTTCTAACTCTTTTAGGTTCTTCATGACCATTTTAATAAAACTGCATAATACGTATTAAACATACAATGCATCAAATCACAAAAACAATAAGTTATATGTAGTTGCGACTTTAACGCTTTATTTAAAAAAAAATATTTTAGTTACGAACGCATTTTCAAAGATTCTAGACATTTTTTGTTAGACTAAAAAATGGCTTTTTTAAAATAAAGCAACTATTGTTACTCAGTTAACATGTAAATAAAGAAAAATAAATAATAGTTTAAAAAAACTAAAACACGCTTTTATATGCAACCGAACTAAAAATTAGAAAATAATTTTCATTACAAAGTTTGTCACTTCAGAATAAAAGCGTGGGGTGCATTTTACTATTTTCTAACTTTTCCCTCATAGATATTTGCAAATAGAATAATTATAACATTTAATATATTAAGCACCCCACGCTTTTATTCTGAAATTGACAAACTCTTTGTAATGAAAAATTATTTTCTAATTTTAGTTCGGTTGTGTTTTTTAGTTTTTTCAACTATTATTTATTTTCATTTTTTAGTTCGATATATCAGGTGGTTTTCTGCGGTCATGTGATATTGAAATGTTTTACGAACTATTTCGTAATCTCATCTATGTGTGTATGTATGTATGTATGTATGCATGTATGTATGTATACATGTAAGACTGAAACTGCACGCATGCGCAGATCACTCGCCTAGCTCTAGCTCGCTTACTCTTTCACAGAGGATCTGTAAAGAAATTTATTTATCCTGGCGGTCCTAATCAGGATAACGGGATACTGTTTTTAAAATTATTACATTGTCATCGGTCTGATACGTGTGCAAAGTTTCAAAGAAATTGAATCGCTGGGAGTTGGTAAAAATTAGGCTCAAAGATTCCGTTACATAGATAGATAGATAGATAGATAGATAGATAGATACAACCAAAGCTAACCAAAGCGTGTTAAGAAGCGACACCAGCAAAACGTCAAATTTATAAATCGCCAGTAATAAAGAATTACCGTAGGTTCGATTTCGGGTAGTTTCGCCCAATCTCGGTTTCGGTTCGGTGTTCGTGAATCCTCGCGCAAAACCGAGAGTGTCATCTTCATGCACGCATATATCAGGTCAGTTGACCGTCGGTCGCCGGCCGGAGCAGTTGAATCGGGTTAGAGAATTATCGTAGATCTGGTGTCGGGTAGTTTCGCCTAACCTCGGTGTTCGTGAAGTCTTGCGCAAAATACCGGGTGACGTCGCCATGCACGCATGCATCAGGTCAGTTGAACGTGGGTCGCCGGCCGGTGCAGTTGGGTTCGTTAAGGTGTTTACCTTTAACGTTGTTGAATGAGTATTTTTGTTAGTGACGTTAACTGACAAAAACAAATTATTCTTTAGTATATCATGGCAAAAACAATATTCGATGCATTTAATAAATGGAAAACCAAATTCATGAAACATCGATTATAAAGAAATACGCTTATTTTATTCATGGCACAACTCTTTAAAAAGACAAAAGCAACTTTAGATTTACAAAATGTGGCTTTTTAAACACAACAAAACAACATGGATAAGGCTTGTGGAAATGGACCAACAACAACCCCAAGCGAGGAAAAACCAGAACCAGAACAGGCAACTAGAAAGATGAATATAAGAAAATTGAACCCAAGGCGATACAAATTTAGAAATTTCATAAAAAATTAAAAAATCAAATCAAATAGAAAGAAAAACAATATAAAATATGGTTAAAACACACAAGTGAAAACTATATATCATAAAAAACACACAGACAGAAAAATAAAAAAATCAGACATTGGAAACACTACAACACTTTAAATAATAAATACAAAAATATACTTAAAAGGTGCAAATCAAAACAAGGAAATTAACAAGATTATACGCCAAACATTTGGCAGGAAACCGTTATCTGAAAAAAAAAAACAAACAGGGATATCTTTAAAACAAAGCATTTAATTTACAAAAGAAAGTTAATGAAAAATCGCAAACATATTCTAGTAGTGACAAAAGAGAAATCGATTGAAAACTAACAAACAAAAAAAGTTCTAAGGCAAGGTTGCAGCCTATTTAAATAAGACATGTTTTACCAATTTAGGATATTTTTGATAAATATTATTTTAGACTTAAGTTGTTTAAGACTTTTTCGACAGATATAATAATTTTAGACAAATGTCGTTTAAAATATTTTTGAAAAATATAAGTTTGACTAAAGTCGTTTAAGGCTTTTTTGACAAATATTATTTTAGACAAATGTCGTTTAAGATATTTTTGACGAATATTATTTCAGACCTAAGTCGTTTAAGACTTTTTGACAAATATTATTTTAGACCAAAGTCGTTTAATACTTTCTTGACAGATATAATTTTAGACAAATGTCGTTTAAGATATTTTTGACAAATATAAGTTAAGACTAAAGTCGTTTAAGGCTTTTTTGACAAATATAATTTTAGACAAATGTCGTTTAAGATATTTTTGACAAATATTATTTTAGACCTAAGTCGTTTAAGAGTTTTTTGACAAATATTATTTTAGACTTAAGTCGTTTAAGACTTTCTTGACAGATATAATTTTAGACAAATGTCGTTGAAGATATTTTTGACAAATATAGGTAGACTAAAGTCGTTTAAGGCTTTTTGACAAATATAATTTTAGACAAATGTCGTTTAAGATATTTTGACAAATATTATTAAAGACTTAAGTCGTTTAAGACTTTTGTCCGATAAATTTTAGACAAATGTAGTTAAGACTCTTTTGACATATAAAATAATTTTAGACAAATGTCGTTTAAGATATTTATGACAAATATAAGTTAATACTAAAGTCGTCTAAGCCTTTTTTGACAAATGTAATTTTAGACAAATGTCGTTTTAAGATATTTTTGACAAATATTATTAAAGACTTAAGTCGTTTAAGACTTTTTAATAAATATAATTTTAGACCAAAGTCGTTTAAGACTTTCTTGACAAAAATAATTTTAGACCAAAGTCGTTAAGACAGTTTTGGGGTGTAAGGAGCATGATGCGTCTCATATAGCCTCTCATACTCAAGTCAACCTCAATGTGCTCGTCGTACACCCTGCTTTACAGATGAGGCTCTGACGAATACAGATATACGCGAAACACTTAGCGGTGATCGTATATTTTAATACGAGTTCTATGTTAACTGTATATTTTTTAAACGCATTTTTACCCATTACTCCATCAGTAGTAAAACGATTTTAAAAATTTCTATTTATTCAAAAGAATGCATTTGGAGACACGTACATGTATCGCTTATACTCTTTAAAATTAATCAAATAATAATAAACAAAAAAAAATAAATAAACAAAGAAAAATACCGAGTTAAAATAAATAAAAAAAACTCAATTAAAAGCCAAAATAATAAACTTAAGATAAACATAAGAGGTTCTACGAAGGCAGTTAAAAATATCATATGTACATACCACAGAATTATACCTAAATAAACAAAAGCTTAATTTAAGTAACTATAAGCGTATTTTTAACCGATTTTATAAAACATTTATTTTTTTAATCCTATTTTTTAACTCTTAAGTATGTTTTTATAACAAATAACTGAAAAATTATAAATTGTTTATTTTTTGCTAAGACGATTTACGGTACTTGAGGAGGTTATCCCATGTGACGGCCTGTTTTTTATGGATTTTTAGATAGAACTTTAAGTTTATTATTATTTATTATTATATCCTTTGACAGTATAAATATAAATTTAAAGCTAAAAATATTCTGAAGAACATAAGTTACAGCATTCTGAACGACCCCGCCTCGAAAAAATGGGCTCGCTTACTTCCTCCACGATTCCTGTTGCTTGGCTATAAACAAAAAAAATAGCGGCGTTTTTAATCTGTACGCCTAAATGCACCGAATGAACTACGATCAAACGAATATACCAAAATTGTACTTTAGGTACATTTAAAAAAAATCACGGATTTTGCGTCTTTTTGTTTGTTTTTGCTATAAAAAAATCGAAATATTGGGAATTTTTATTTGATAATAGTTCATTTGATGCATTTACATGTGCTGAGTGTACCCTACAAATTTCAAGTCATTCGCTCAAACCGTTTTTGAGATATGATTGAGGAAAATTTAAAAAAACACAGAATTGAGAAATAGCGTTTAAACTTACCCTCAATCGGCGATGCCTGGTTCATAGGCTATTGCTTTTAATTATTTAATTCATTAATTTTAATAAATTTCTTTTTAAGCCTGTATAAACTTGTATAAATGTATATTTGTATAAAGGGTGCCAGGTATTAAGCCGAATGTACACAATAGGGTGGACTCCGACTGCCAATTCAGCGCCTCGAACAACTCCTTTTCTAACTGCTGTATCTTTAAAACGACTTCGAATTTTAAAAAATCACATGACTACCGTATTTTTGACATGTTAAGAAAGCAATTTATAAAAAATGGTATCCACTTACTATATTTTTAAACAAACGGTAATTTTCTTAAAACTGAATTAATTAAAATATTTTTGTAATTTTCTCATAAAACCATTTTCCAATTTTGAGGCAAATTTTTTACCGACAAAACATTTATCTAAAAAGTTGGATATTAGAATTTTCGCATAGAACTAAAAACTTTGTTTTTTTTAATTTAAAAGCGGCAACAATACAAACATTACCAAATTGTAGTATACTGGGTGACAAGGGATTTTGTTACTTCCCAACTTTTTTATTTTTAAGAGAAACTAATTAAAAATCACAGTCCAATAAAAGTGTAAAATTGACATTTTTTTTCATTGTCATCTCAAAATTACTTCCAGTTTAACTGGAAGTACCATTACACTTTCTCATTTTAAATACAAATGCCCACTTTTTTATATACATAATATGTGTTCTACACAAACTTATCTTTTTAATAATATGCCATTCAGGGTGTTTCTTTTTAAAATGGCGACCAAGAGTACTTTTGAAAAAATCAAGTAACGCCATTATTTCTGCTTTATTTTTTTGCCAAGTAGGCTTTTGACATATTACAAAATATTGTTGATTTACAAGATGGCGAACATATGTAGAGTATTTATTTATGAACTCCGTCATTCCGATATCATGAATACATAATTTATGGTCGCCATTTTTAAAATAAACAATATGTTGTGATATGTCATTAGGAGTGTTTCTATTTAAATTGTTAGAAATATTTCCAATTTTCTCTCGTCAATTACATTAAAAACTGTTAATACAAAATGTAAGTAATTACTGAAAAAAATTGAATATATCATTGCCTATAAAAGTAATATAGGTCATTTTCTGATTGCCACAGCCTACTTAGCAAAAACAATTTTCAAAGTAGAAATAATGGCGGTACTTGATTTTCTTTAAGAGTATTCTCTGGCCGCCATTTCAAAAAAAAACACCCTGTATAATATATCATTAAAAAGATAATTTTAAAAAAGAAGGCACTTGTATTAATAAAAATTAGGTTTATGGTACTTCCGGGTAAACCGGAAGTGATTGTGAGGTTATAATAAAACAAAAGGTAATATCATGCTTTTATTATACTGTAAAGTTTTTATGAGTCTCTCTTAAAAACTAAAAATCATTAACTTGAGAGCTAACAACATTCTGTGTCACCCGGTATATTTTCCTTAGTAATTTAAGAAAATCTGGAATGTCATCAGCCGCTCCATTTCAATTCCCTCTCGTTCAAAGCTCCAAAGTGCTATAACCTTCTCCATCGACAATTTTAAACCGCCCGCGATACGAATATCATCACGTTGTTTGCCGGTATCGACCGGCGATTAACCGCGCAAGCGTTCTGTTGAAGGCCGGTTACTGAACCGAAACACCCCGTCGTCACGGGCACATGTAACATGTGATAATGACAGAATGTTGCCGATGTTAACAATGTTTACGAAAAAATAAATTAAAGACATTTATAAGCAAGATTTAAAAAATATATATGTGTAAATTATACTTAATAATGTTATAACAATAAAAATACGTGCATATCATACTTGCCTTAATTGTAAAAAATAAATAATAAAAATTATTTCTTTTTAGAAAGATCTAACTGTTTTAGTAGGTTTTCTATTGTATCAAAAAAAATAATTTTTTGAAAATAAAGGTATTATCTATATAATATTAATAATAATTAAGTAGAGAGTAATGCACTATCGTTTTGCACAAAACTGAAGTTGTTTATATCGCATCAGCTATTAAAGATAAATTGGCCATTAATGCAATAACAAACAAGCTCTATTGGTCACCCAATCCAAAATATTTACATGCTGGTATTATGTATATTTGACTAGCTGATTTTGTATGGGAAGAGTGTTTCTTTAAGTTTAGTACAGAGAAGTCAAAAATCGCTGCAGCAACCGAGATAGTTAAATGGGAAAAGAATTATAGTTTTGGAGCTTAGTTTTGGCTAGTGCTTGTTTTTTTTTAATCATGGCTTAATAGATATTTGAAAAGAAAAACGTTTTTTTTCAAAATTATTTTTGCCACTGAAGCTCAGTTAATATTCGAAATAGAAAAAGTGTAAATAGAAAATGATTCTCCTAGTAGGTACAGTTAATCCGATATTTTATATAGTAGTCCGTTTTTGAGCTACGACATAAACTTGTACTTTTTGGAAACCATAGTTAGCTATGGCACTTTTAAAAGATCTTTTATGGGTTTTTTAACGTCGGCAAAGTAATTTAAAGTAAGTATTAAAAACTACAATTCTTACCCCATTTAACCATTTCTGTAGCTGCAGCGGTTTCCAAGATTTCTGTACTAAACATCGAAAAAAACTCACCCTGTATAACTGCTAATTTTTTATTAAAAAAAATACAATAAAGAATACATTAGTTAAAAAATAAACTACTTCAAATGTCCACTTAATGGGTAATGTAGTACAAACTACGTTTTGCCCAAAAGCAGCTGAATAAAAAAAATCCCAAAATTGCAACCAGTTAAAAATTATTACTATAATTCTTAAGTACCAAAACTTATAGTTTCCTAAGGGACAAATTGGTTAAAAATGTGGTATAGGTAACATTTAAAAAACAGAATAAAGTTATTATTAGTAGGTAACTGAGTAAAATATTTGTAAACCATAAAATAAAATTACGCAGTCTATAGACAAATATTGCACCTAAAGGGTGGTAGAAATTTCACTTAGAAAATATATTTTTTTAAATCACTCCTAAATTCGGCAACATAGCAAACAAAGATATAACCAATAGCAAACAAAGGGAGAAATGTGGTTAAGTGTCGGTGTTTAAGACGTCATTGGCAATAAGGTAGAGGGAGCAAAATATACCAACCTGCAGAAGTAGGATAGGATATTTTTAGCTAATCCACAGGAAATAAGTGTAATGGAAGATGAGTTTTTATTTGCGAATGGGATTTAATAAGTCAGTGCCCTACTGAGGATGCTACGGTTAATTTACCGAAAAACAGAGTAAAGGTAAAAAATATTGTTGAATATATGGGTTGGTCCCATTTATTCTTGGATGTAAACTAATCGTTATATTAACGTTTTTGAATTCCTAATAAATTTATAAACATAAAGAATGCCCAAATATTAACATTCTGGCTTTTAAAAATCATTACAGAAAATTGCTTTTACACATAAAAATTTTCAATAAGTCGTTAACTAGCTATAAAACTATTCAGAAATTAATTTTCTCTTTCTTATTATAAGGAAACGTCAAAGACATAGTAAACATTTATTAAGAAGCGTAATAAGTTTTGCTCTATTTAGTTTAATAACGCAAGTTCACAAAATCGGGCTTGAGAGTAATTAGTGTTAACATGGTAATGAACGTAAAATTACTTTGGGTGTTAAATCTTTTTGCTTAGGATTTAAATTTAGACGGTGGCAAAGAAAACCAATGTAATGTCAGAACGTTATTCTCAATAGAACTGGAAAAATATGAAGTTTTAACAAATTATTTCATGGATGACCTATTTGGCAATATTAATTACAGTAAGCCCTTTTCTAACAAGAGTTTTAAGATATAATACCAATTTATCCATTAGGGTTGAGTGAAATTTAAAAAAAATTTAGCCTGAGGTGATATTTGTTTCTTTTAAAAACAAGAAGTTTTTTGAAAAAAAGTGGTATTACTTATCATCTTTAGATGGCTTAAAACTAATTTTGAGTTATTTTTTTTGTCTTGTCACATTTGAAAACAGCTGATAATGAACAAATATGACCATTTTAACACAAGTTTTACTCCCATGGTTAAAGGAACCTTGTTATTTTATGTTTTTTTTTATTCAATAATGGTCATTTTTAAACTTATAACTTCTAATTGGCATAAAAGAAGACATTCTAAAGTTTGTAGAACACTTTTAAAAACTTTTTTGCAACCAAAAATTTTTACTTATAATTAATTTTCCAAATTGGTTCGCCAACTCAAGATGCTCAGTAATACCACTTTTTTTAATTTTCTTGTTTAGTAAGGGACAAATTCCACATCCAGGTTAAAAAAATATTTCTCTCCACCCTATTATCCTTTTTCTTTGTTTTCCGTAAATAGACTCGGATGTATACCCAATTTTAAATCTTACAAAGGCACTTTAAAAATGTATCCCTTTTAATACATTGTATTTATTTAGTATTATTATTAGTATTTTAGGTTCTCAGCTCAAATAGTTTAAATTGACACATTAAAAAAGAATCGATTTTTGTATACCTAATTAAATTTTTAATTATACCAAGTGTTCCATTATGGGTAGCAAGGTACCACAAATCAAGAAGAAAGTCTTAAAGTATTGTTAAAATAAAACCTTATGGTGAATAGTCTTAAAAAAATGTTTGTTATTTTCAGAAACTAATTGTAGTTTTTGTGTGGAGTGCATTTTTAAAAAATCTTATAGTTTGATAATTATTTAAATGTATGCGATAGTCAAGTCTACCGTTTAAAAAAGGGTGCAGCGTCAATATGAAGGGTTAGGTGATAACGTTTTTAGAATAAAGTTTCTTTTTACCTGTGATGTTACTTGACTGATATCTAAAAATATTCAAAAAGGCTCAAATTATCAAATTTAATGCATCCACCGTATTTGCCCGACATTACTTCTGATTACCGGTTGTTTATGGATACAACACGATTTGGATTTACTACTTTCAAAGATATGGAGGTGGTAAAATGTAGTATCCAGCGACTAACAATATATTTTTGATTAATCTGTTTCCTTATATAATTTTAAAACATATGTATTATTTACACCAAAAACTTAATAAATTAATATGTACATCTTCAACCATGTAAAAAATATTTAATTGATGTATAAAGATAAAAATATTAATTTTATTACTTTTCAATTATATTAAAACGTAAATTTAAATTGCTAAATCAGCACTAACATGGCTAAATAAATAAATGAATATTGTTTGTTTTATTCAAACTAAAATTTGTCTGAACAAAAAGAAATGTAATACAATTTTCATTGTAATTTTTAATATTTAAATTGCAGCCGACTCAAATAATAAAAACGCGCGTTTTGATTTAAAATACAAAAACAAATATGAAATTATTATTAACCAACCAACTCTGTAAAGCTTTAACAAATAAATTTTAATGGAAAAGTAATCACGTTGGTGACATTTCAAGTTTAAATCAAATTTTAATTAATATTTGGTAACTACAAAAAGTGTTAAATTAGACTATATAATACTAATATAATAAAAGGTCTCGAAATGCAAAAAATAGTCTACCTACTAAAAAAACTGTAAGCTTCTAAAAAAATTTCGAGAAAATTTCATGAGTTTTTAAAAAAGTTGAATTATACAGACTAAACATGGATACAAAAAGTGGATTTTATATTTTAAGAGATAATTTTTAATCAATTTTTTCTTATCATTATGAGTGTAGGTATACTTTTTGAATACGTGTTAGTGGTTCACCACCACTAAAACGGCTACAAAATATTAGACATATTTAGAAGCATTAAAGTTTTGGACCAATACTTATAAATTTATTAAAATACAAAGCACAGCAAATATAAACCAAATAATAAAAGTTTAATACAAAGACAAATATTCGATGCCTGTCTTACTGCATCTGGTCAAAAACTAAAATTTGCATGTTGTACGTGAATCTTGTTTCCATAAATATACATGAAGATTTCGTGCATCAAGGAAATAAGAGCAAATTCGCATTTTCGTTCAGCAGAAAATCCAGGAATTTATTAAACTTTGAAAATAAGAGCTTATTGGGATTTATCTTTTGCAACTTTACTTACCATTATAGACCATTATGTCTGTATAAATAAATTCAACTTCAGATATTTTAAAAGTACTAAAGATAAAACAAAATATTTCATATCTTATATTTTAAATATAGGTTTAAAAAATCTATATTACTCTCCTATTGAAAAACATTTATTATGTTCTAATACTATTTTTACTATTTTTAGAGTGTATAAAGTTTTATGCTTATGGGTAAAGACTTTAGTTACCGTATTTTTAGTTAAGTCTACGTGATGTATATTTTAAGTTATTTACTTTCGGTGGTCGCCAGAAAATTTAACATGGAAAATGACTAATCAGATTTTTAAATTTCTTTCTAACGTTTGTATACATTACATTTAATTATAAATGATAATTATCGACCATACCTTAGTAATCAAAATATTTATTTATTTTTTTGATATATTTTTTTAATGCAGAGGTGCAATTAAATTAATTTTATTTTAAGACTACAAACTTTTTCAACTTTAAAATTTATTACAAGATAAAGAAAAGTCTTCAAAGAAGAATTTGGGACTTCCATTGTCTTTATTAATTTATTCACACAACGTTTCGTGCAGTACTATATCTGTCCGTTCTCAAGTGTAACACTGAGAACGGACAGAATAGTACTGCCCGAGACGTTGTGTGAATAAATTAATAAAGACAATGGAAGTCCGAAATTCTTCTTTTACTACTGAATCATTGTCTTCCACATTCAGACAGACCAAGAAAAAATCTGCCTTATCATACGTAGGTCATATTGAGATCATATGTTGTACAGGAAGATAAAAAAATCAATTTTTTAGAAAATCAAATAGCAATATGTCTTATTTTAAATGGAACACCCGTATTATTTTACACCACATGATGACAAATAAAATGCCTTTTCAAATGGTGTATAGGTTGTCTACATGCCTATACCTAACTTTTATATTGTTTTAGTAGTTTCAGTTTAAAAACATTTTTATTCCGAATGTCTATTTACTTAAAGTTGACTGTAATATAGCTGTCTGTTTACTAAGCCATTATTGTGAAATAGAGATTTGTCTGAAAAAGCACAAAATTAAAAGATTCTGTACTATCTGCCACTATTTTCAAAATCCACAGACAAAATATAATTAGTTGCTTATAATGCTACTTAGAATAATACTTATTTAAGCTGAATGTGGTACTGATTAAACTTGCATTAAGCAATCCTACTAATGCCTCTGATCAGTTATGATGACATTCTGTGACCTAAAACTCGTTTCTTTCAATATCCATTATCAATTTGTCATTTTTTTAAAGCAACTATTTAGGTAATTAGATGGTTTCTGCTGGATTTTTTTTAGGATTAACTCTAGACTAATGTAAACCATTTTTATTTTCATATTCTACCAGTTATACATCATCTTGTAAAATTTTATATTGTATCACCCTTAAAAGTTTGTTGGAAAGTTACTGGAAACCCTGTATAACTATTTTATAATCTCGTATTGCTAATGTATATTATAAAAATATGTAGTGTGAACGTAGAAATTCATGCAAACAACATAATCCCCTCACACAAAAACTGATACGGTAATTATCTGTAAATTTCTCAGGTAAAATGGGTTTACCAAAAATTTCCACATAAACATGATATACATGTCAAAAGAAACATAATTCTGTATATATTTGCTCTTCACAGTAAACGACACATGCTGTCTCGACTGTCTACCCGAAAGCCTTAAAAGACATAACGTGTTACGCGTGACATACAGGAAATGCGCTTTTAGAATCTATATGAGCTCCTTTGGAAACCGTTTCTATTAAGGCAGATCTTAAGAGTAGTTTTTGGTTTCGCATTTATGGATCGTTTGATATCTCGTTTAAGTTTGATTTATTCTAGCCCAAAATCCGAATTGTAAAACTAATTAAATGGTTTCTTCTCTTTTTTCTTTCTTTAATATACAATTCAAAAAATCATAAAAACAACTAACAGTCACTTTACATCTTTAAAATAAAAAATAATTTATTACAATCAGAAAAATGTACATAAAATATAAATATTGTAAAAGCTATTTACTTCTAGGTAAAAATTTCAAAGCGATTCAAAACCTATTATCCTGAAAAAGTGCATTTAGAAAAAATTGCTATAGTTTTATTTTAATTTTAAAAAAATTTTGGAATCTGTAAAAAATTGGGATAACTTTTTAAGAGTAACTTATTTTTGCGTTCGGATTTTAATTTCAAGGCTTCAGTTTTAAGATAGCATCAACAACCTTTTGTTTTTCTTATGGCGACCATTTGGGTTTCTAGACCATCATAGGAAAAATTTACTTTTATGTCAAAAATCGTATCGTAATACTTAAAGTTGTCTCTCTGTAAAGAATGTCGTATGGTGATGTTACATTTTTTAAGAAGCATCAATGTTTTCTGCCACAAAAGTAATTTTTAAGACACAATTTTTACGTAAAACAATTCGGGCAAAAATAACAAAACAATTTGAACAATGATATGGTCAAAATTGTTAAACTTTTGAGAGACAGACATTAGATGAAACCTAGTAACACTCAGTGGTGGTAAAGCTTAAAAGACCAATAGTGTTGTTTCAAAAAGGGGACAATAAAAGTAGCCAATATCGTTGTCAAAATACAATTTTATTTGCAATGTTTTAGTAGCAAAAGGGTAAAACCATTAATCTCCAGAGTCTCAGTCACCCTGCTTAATTAAAAAATACGCTCACCAGTTTTTACAAAAATAATTTTTTTTCCGATACGTATATCACAAAGTATCCGGTAACAAGTTGAGCGCCTATTGCTTTCCCTCTTGGGAAAAGCAGTAATTGATCTCGTTCCTTTATAAATGTAAACAAAGCATACATGTTTTCCAATAGTAAGCTGAACACTTCAGGGACATAACACTTTCATTGTCTTTGTGATAAAATAACTAGTTATTAAAAAAAAAACATAGCTCTGGATGTCAGTATCTTGCTTTAAATTAGCATTAAAAAAAAGTAGAAGTTAACTCATTGGAAGTATTATTTGGTGGCTTAAAACAGTTAATACTAATAGTGGTCACAGACTTCGTATTATATATAACACAATAATTTATGTAAGGTACTTTTTTTATATAATGATTCTATCATACTTTATTATATGGTGAACTTTTTTAAAAAGTGAGAATCGTTCTTTAAAAAGTTGTTCACATTTAAATAATAAGATCATTTTAAATGTTGACAGGAAATAATATATTCAAAGGGTGACAATAAAGAAAGTAGTAAACTGCCTGAAGGTTCATTATTGTTAACTGATGTAATAATAATATTTAACAACATGAAGCATACTATTCTAGCTAAAATTCTAAACATAATTTATATATAATATTCTTTATTTGGGTCCAACCGTTTTTGACTTATTTTAAATTTTATGTCAAAAATGACGTTTGCAAGCCATTACATAACCATCACTTTCTTCTATACAAAAGCCTTTAATATGAGTTGGGGTTGGGTTCCTTGTAGAGAAAGAACTAGTTTAGTAGACTGTATAGATATTTTCACAATTAATAAATACAGAGTGGTCAAAAATAATCGTTAAAATTATAACGACAAAAACCTTAAAAGTCAATTTCAAATGGAAACCCCTATCTTTTATTACCTTATCCTATTAGGCATTAAAAATAAGGGTAAGTTTGTATAAGGATGTTGATATCCAAAAATTATATAGTTTTTGAAATATTAACGATTTAATATTTATCTATTCTAACAATGCATTTAATTACGGGTAGGTACGGGGTAGTTGGCCATGACGCCGCATTTTGTTGTCAAGGCCAACTAGAAGCCAAACTAAGCCGTACTTAAAGGCATTGTTAGAATAGATAAATATTAAATTATTAATATTTCGAAAACTATAAATTTTTGAAATAGACATCCTTATACAAACTTATCCTTATTTTTAATGCTTAATAGGATCAAGGTAAAAAAGATAGGGGTTTCCATTAAAAAAATTGACTTTGAAGGTTTTTGTCGTAATCTTTAACGTTATTTTGACCACTCTGTAGGAAGTTAACATTAACTTCTGGTATAATATTTTAGTTGTATGTCCCTCAACAACTTTATAATGTTACCAAATTTTCCAAAGCGTACTTTTCGAGAAATCGAACGCGGCAGTTCCCGGTGGGACACCCTAGTAGTTCCATTAACAAAATGAAACCCAGGCGAATAGTAAATATGTTAACACCATTTTTAACTTAAAAAATAAATAGAACACAGGTTTCTGTTAAAAAATATGTTTAATAAGGTAATTTAAAACAGGAAAAAGAAAATATTCATATTCAGGGTATTTTTATACAGTGGTGCCAAACGGCAACGGTATAATTTTTAATCCAAATAAACCAAAAGTTTATATAAACATGGGTTCACAAATTTTTCGATCTCAAGATACAATAAGTTTAACTTAAAAAAAAAAAACAGGAATTTTAAAAACACTTGTTTTAGTAAAATTTGTTAGGCTAGTTATAAACGTTATTTAAATAAGTGTTTATGGTTGTTGTTACATTAAAAAGTTACTGCAATGTTTTTTAATGGTCTAGAATTATGCAATTAAGTGCATTTTATTTTTACTTTTTCTTTTTTCTAAACAAGATACAAAAAAATAAGGAACATAAAAGCAGTATTTTTATTTACCTAATCTACGTAATAATGTAATTAAGTTAGTAATAAATTACCCCTTAATGCCATAAAGAATATTGCAAAATTAAAAACAAAATTGGGTAAAGGATATTGGAAGATATTTACAAAAACATTTTGTTTTACAAGTTAACCACTTTGTTTTTTTATATTGATGAGAGAATTCGAACGTTGCCGTTTGGCACCACTGTTCAAAAAACCCTGTAAATGCTTTAACACAAAGCACCCTGATACAGCTCAAAAAACCTTGCGAATTTTTAATCTAGGAATTAAATTAAAACTTTTATTTCCGCCTGGCTTCTAGCTACTGTAAAAAAAAACAAAAACGTATCAGCAGCCGTGCAATTGTATTTCGACATCTTCCAGAACCTCACTTTAGAGAATAAATCCATAAATTAAAGGTTTGCTGGCCTAAAAGAATTAGGAATTACGAAACCGTAATTGAATAATAAAATTAATTCAAAAGTTTTTTTACATTCCTAAAGTCAACTCCTAAACTGATATTTCATTTAAAATAGATCCTAATATAATTTCCAGATCAAAAGAATTACGTGCTTTTGACCAGGCTTTTAATTTGACCCTTGTTAATTATCAAATAGACGAGACATTTTCCGCTTGTTACATTACTTAAAACACCTTTATACATTTTAGTTACCAGCTTTAAAAAATACAAGGCTTTTCCGGTTTAATTAAATTTTACACTCTAATAACACCTAAGTGTCTTTTAATTGGCTCTATTGAGTAGGATCAAAATGTTTAAATCTCGTAATTTGCTTTGTGTATCTGCCAAAGTGGGAATAAACGATCGTGCGCGTCCACTAGCAAATTTTTGTAATTGACATGGGATTTTGTATAATTAGAATTAATATTATGTATATTATAAAATAAAATATATTGCAGTACACAATTTAAGAGCTCCATCTATTTAGCGGCCCAAAATGTGAAATCTGAAAAAAATTGAGGTTTGAAAAACAGCTCCGAATTGGTTACGAAATATGTTTATCACAAAGTGTGACTAATTTTTAGCGCCTCAAATTAATAATACATGGCTCAATCAAAAAGGACGCTATTGGTCATTATTGGTCAGTATAATTAATTAATTAGTCACCAAGATTAAAGGAGTTCTGTATTAAATGAAGAGATTCAAGGACAAGAAAATTTTGTGAGGGGCTTAAAATTAAAAATTTTAGTTCGGAAAGCTAGTAACAATTGAAGAATTGGTCATAGGTATGTAACATTTGGGCAAAGATACTAAAATTAATATAAAGAGTTTAACAATTAAACGGAGGTCGTTACATGCTGTAACAATTGGTCACGAATTGGTCAGCAGTAAAATAGACTTTTTTTAATTTTACAAAGCTCTTTATTATAGTGATATTGGTGGATTTAAATATTGTAAAAAACTTTATTTAAAATCACAGAGAAAATTATGAATCAAACATAAAATCTGCTTGAAATTTAATATTTATTATCAGATATATGACCTAACCTAAATTTACACAAAAATATATTTTTATTAAAAAATAAATAGGACAAGATGAAACAAAGTGATCTCTTGACAGAAAGGTATTCTTGTTTGTTATTTTCTCCCTCGTTTCATAGAAATGTTCTATATTGATAACGCTTCCGATAGTTCTCGACCCTTAAGTCACAGTAACGCTAGGTATTCATCTAAAAAACATTTCACTTATGAATTTAAAATATGTACATTCCTTCCACCTTTAATTTTAATATAAAGCAGTAAATTGTTTATTTAAATATTATATTTACCATGTTTCTCTCTAAATATGCTCAATTTAATTAGTTTTAACATTTTCTATGTGAAAAACATTCATAATAATATTGACACCAGACGTCGCTTTTTGAATCTTGCACATAGCAAATTGTTACATAAACTTAATACATATTAAATCCGAATTGGATTTATCCCGATAATTTACTGCCAACTTTTATAGTATAAAAATCCATAATAAAACAAAATCGTGTCCACTCACAAGTGCTATTCGAGTCGTTTTACAGCCCATAACCATAAACTGTGTCACAGTGCTCGACACGCCGCCCGATCTCTCAACAGATTGATTAAGTCGATCGATAATACAGGGTGCTGCTTTTCAATTAACCTATAACGACGTTCTCTGAAATTACATTTATATATAATTAAAATACAGATCTTATAGCTTTATATTTATCCAAGATAACGCGGCATCTATTTTAACTGAAAAATTACTTTTAGTGTTTGCTAGAGGTACCGAAATTTTTGAAACGGCAAATGTTTTTACCCTTTATGGTGTAGTAAAAGCTTGCCTGTGAAATCTTCACGTATAGGTTACATTAAAATATGTACAAAACATTAACATAGACTAAAAGTAAACGCGACGTCTAGTGAGAAAGGAGTTCGGGAGATGTATGAAATAGGTATGGGAGGTAAACGGGACGTATCGACCATTAAGAGGCCTTATTGGTCACTTTTCAAATATTAAAGAAATGTGAAATTGGTGTCTTGCTTATTTTTTCCTTAAGTAATTATATGATTCACTTTAACCAGTATCTAATACATGTAGTAATACCCTCTAGACTTGAATATAAGATTGACTTTTTGTGTTTTCCATTTAAAATATTTATTGGTACCTTATCTGTTTTTTAATAACATTTATAATTCTTTTGAAAAAATTAAATAAACTAGGTACTTACTAATTTGCTTTACCCTCCTCTAACCATTTTTATGACTAAATTTTATTTTTATGCTGAGACATAATTTTCAAGTGACGCTCAAATAATAAAAATGCCAAATAGGGTTATACTTAAAAAAACGTAGTGTCTAATGAAAACATCAGTTAGCACATAATAAGCCTTAGTTTTTCCAAGGCTTAAAATTTTGAAAGTGTCCCTCGTACATTATTGAAAAAGTAAAATATTTGTCTACCATTTTTGCGCGATCGGATCGTTGCAAAAAAATGCTGTTTTTTATTACCGTTACCATAAACATAAAGTAAATATATATAGTATGAAACACATGCAAAAAGTGTCGTTTTTACTTATGAGATTGCCGCACTCACATGAAGACTCGTGCTGTCAAAATTTCCTCGTAAAAAATAGTATCACTTTATGCACTTGTTACCTAAAATTACTATTTATGTTTTTTCTACTCGCGTGCGAAAAGTTCAATTTTTCACACGCATTTTAGTTCTGAGTCACTTTTCCTTGGTAGTATAAAAGTACTTTTTCGCACTAGTGCGGAAAAGTACAACAATATCGAACCATATCGAGTCGCAATGAAGTATTATAATAAACTTCATGTAAACTTCATAAAAGAAAATTTTGCCTTGGCAAAACCAACTTAAGAGGTAAAAAAACACAATCCGCAGACACAATCACTTTATGCACTTCTTGTTACCTAAAATTTATATTTTTTTCTACTCGCATGCGAAAAAGTTTACTTTTTTCGCACGTCTTTAAGTTCTGAAAGAGTAACTTTTCTGCAGTAGTTCGGAAAAGTACAAAAATATTGAACCATACCGAGTCGCAATAAAGGATTTTCACAAACTTCATGTTTAAAAGAATATTTTGCCTTGGCAAAACCAACTCAAGAAGGTGGAAAACATTTCGCAGACACCAATAATTCCACAACAAAAAAACTCCTTCAACTCGCTATTAACCTGCAAAATGCTACAAATTGTACATTATTTTACCATCAATATCAGGTATCATTGTGTTAAAATTAAAAAAAATATTGACTAAATTTTGTTTTTGTTTTCCTTACGCTCGCTCGTAGAAAAAATAGCATTCCTAACACGTGCCAAAAGTGCCTTTTCCTCACATGACTGCTTAACCGAACTCCGCTTCGCGTCATTCGATCAACTGCAGTCGCGTGCAGAAAAGTGGTACTTTCAGCTAAAAAATGTACAATTACAGTTTTCAATAATTAACTGTAAAATGGTCACATTTACAATTTGATAATACGCTAAATATTCTTTAACTATGTATTCCAGATGATTTGGGATTAATTATTGAAAAAAAAAACCCGTAGTTACTAATTAAATACTTTTAAACTCCAGCACTGCCCTAACAAAACCAAAAAGCACTTCCGGGCAATTAGTCGCCCAAAGAATTAATTTAAATTTTCTGAATTCAATTAGAGCCGTGCCGGAATTATTCATCAAGTTAACTTTTGCTCCCAAAATGTGAAGACTCTTAACGCCGAATGTCGTTAGCATCTTGATTTTTTTGTATTGTCGATGCGGAAATGACGGGAGTGCAGATTAATTATCGGGATTTTGATTGCCAATCAATGTTTTACAGGGTTTTTATTATTATGGGCAGCTCTAAAATTAATTAGAGTTTATATAAAAATGTAAATATATGTAAATAGCGTACACAAGTTCAATAATTTGTGTCATAAAGTCTGCAATATTTCTATTGACACAGTTGGTTTGGCATTGTCTTCTTAAAAAAACACGATGACTAAGGGTACATCATTATACTGAATCCGATTAAACCAATCGGATACAATTCGCATATACACGTTTAGTAGTAGTTAGTAAGATGTTCACGGTATGAAAAAGGTTTGAAAAATGACAGCTTAGTAAAATAGCTAATTAGTGTAGAAACGAAATAGTGGAAAATAAAATAAGCCTAAATGTTTGCTAAAATATTGTGATAGTGTTTCTTTTGTGGTTTAAGTTATTATATTGTCTTATTTTCTGAAATTAAATAAAATTATTTTAAAATTTCACAAAAGTAAGGTTAGAAGTTTATTTTTATTTGTTTGCTTTCTTTCTCATGTATATACTTTTCTTTATCATATTTAAAAGAATTTAGAACCGGATTATCTCCATCCGATAAATTCTAGGACAAGGGGTACGGTATTAGGTTCAATGCGATCCGTCTAATCGGATTCGATTTTTACGATGTTTCCTTAGTCAATGGATAAAACCTAAAACATCATTTAGATATGCAGAGTTTATTGTAAAAACACGATTTTCCACACAGCCAGAGAAATCTGTTTTGTTCCCTAATTTATTTAATTAATAATCCTATAAGAGACAATAAAAAGTTTTAAGTATTATCCTTGAAGCTTAATAACTCATAAAAGGTTATTTAAGTTATTTTTGAAAATAGTTGATTTAACACAAATTTTATTCTTGAAAATTTAATAATATTGTTATTTTGTGTTTGTGGCGTCTATACAAATAGTTACTATAATTTCCTTAGGCCAAAATATAACGATTTAACTTAATTTTGCCCCATTTGAAAAGTTGCCAGATGCCGACTAGTGTAAATTGCATTAGACAGGGTGTTTCACAACTTATTAGACAAACTTTCAGGGCTAATTCTACATTAAAAAATATAAAAACTTCATATTAACAACGTCTTAGTTTTTGAAATACAGGGTGTTAAAAATTTTAAAAATTGTTTTTTTTTGTAATAACTTTTATACCAATTGAGATATTTTTAATAAATTTGAGGGACGCCTCTTATGCATCAAAACACATTTTTTGGTACAAGAAAAAAAATTAATTATTACCAGTGTCGCCCATGAGGGTTTAAAGTTAATATTTTTTTATAAAAAATGGTACGCCACTGCATTTTCTAAAATAAAAATATTTTTTTAACTTCTTATTAGATTTAGAACAAATTTGACCTCTTGACTTTTTTTTTTTTTTTTTTGATGTACGGTTGTCGCGCAAATAAATAAAAACCAATTCTCGGCATGGTCATTTCGTATCGATACGATCAAATTCTTGAGTATAATAAATCACCTTTTTTTTATTCTACCTAAAAAAAACATGAAAAACTTTATATAAAAATTTGTTCTAAACGTCTTAGTTTTCGAACTACAGGGTGTTTATTTTTAAAAAATATTATTTTGTTTATATAAAGATTTTTTCATATTTTTTAATGTATTAGAATTAGCCCTGAAAGTTTGTCGGATAAGTTGTGAAACACCCTGTATAGTTGTATTTTCACCCAAAAAATTGTAGGAGCATTTTGTACAAACCTATTGGGCACTACCAGGTTGCCTAGATAAAGCGTGAATGAATGGCAATGGCAAACTTTGGTATGAAATAAAATGTTTAATCTGAAATATCTTAAAAACGGTTGCTCGTAACGATATTTTTAAGTATAAGTTTTTGTGCAAAAAGTAAAGAAGAATAATAATATATACTAAAATTATTATATACCGAGGCAATAAAAAATATAATACTTTGAACCTAGGCAAAGGAGTGCAGGTGGTTTCCTCTACATTTTACAACAAAAACATTAGCATTGTGAAAATTTTTTTTTACAATAAATAAAATCTTTAAAAATAACTAAAATAAGCATTAGATCGTTGTATTTTGGTTCATGGAATTTGTGGTAGCATTTTGTACAAACCTTTTAGGGAAACCTTTTATAATCGTTTTCCCAGGTAACGCTAAAAGGTTGTTTTCACTTTCTTGACCTATTGGTTTTTATAAAAATATTGACATATTTTATAAAAACTTTCCAACGTTTCCTACAGCATGCAAAAACCAGGAATAACAAAAAAACCTACCACATCGCCTTACGGGCTATTTTTCGCCAAGTGAGGATTTTCGGTCTTTCACCGTTCATTCTTCAAAATAATATTAACCACATGAACTTAAAAAAGACCCCAGACAGATAAATATACCCTTATAAAAAATTAACTGCCATCGGAACAAGATTTCAAAGAAAGATCGCCAGTAAATTTTCGTGATCTCAAAAATTTGAATTAATTTAAATTTTACGGATTTAATTTGAAACCTCTCGGAATTATTCATAAGTCAATTTATGTTCCAATTAAGTTTAGAAACTCTTAGCACCGAATGTCATTAGCGTTTAATTTTAATATCACTGCAGACATGGAAAAGTGCAGTGTAATAATATTATACCGAAATAAATTTCAAACAATATATTTTATTATTAATTAAAAATGCTTGCTATTTTTTTTTAAAAACTTAATCTGACTTGCTTAAACTACTTAATTTTTATTGAAATAAAATTAGAAAGAATAAATATTTTCCTCGAATAAAGAAGAAACAAATTTATGCGAAAGCTGTTTGCAAACTCTCCATTATCGTAAAATGCCATCATCCAGCACCCTTTCAATAATAGTATTTAAATTTGTATTCGACCCCTAAAAATACACACTTCAAAAATAACTCGTTACGCCAAAAACATACCCTCCGTCTATCACATTACAAATTAAAAAGCCACTCTGCGCCCATCCCCCTAGAGTAAAATAATTCCGAGCATAATTTGTATTCACCCTAAAATTTTAATTCAGTCACATCGTGTTTCCCTTTTTTACCGATTTCGCACAAACCAGACCCAAAACAATGTGAAAATCGGATCGATAAATGCTAAAATTAAACACAATTAAGGTTTTAGAGCTTTTTTTTAACCACAGCCCAGGGTTAGAGAAGAAAAAAATGCTTTTAATATTTTAAAAATTAGGGATATACCGGGTAGTACATCGCCGAGCGCAACATAGGTTTCCATGTAAATTTTAAAGGGATTAATTATTAGCTTCCCTGAGCATTTTACAGAAATAATATATAAATTTTCGAATATGACAAACCCTCGTGCCATTAAAAAAAATGTAATAGGCAAATCTTGAATTATTCAATTAAATGTAATTCCAAAATTACCCTATTTTCGATTCAGATAAATCCAAACAGGCACCTGTAAAATAATTGTTGTTACTGACATGAGATAAAGTGTCAATAAACCGTCCAAACCGCTCAAACATAAATACAGCCTTAACCTGGGTACAGACGGTAATGCAAGACTATCACATTTGCATGAAAAGTCAATATATTTGTAATACACACGACCATATTTGCGCGCTGGCATTGTTTTTATGCAAATGTAGCAGTTTTGCATGACCGTCTGTAACCTGATGTATACGCTACACGAAACGATTC
The DNA here is from genome assembly GCA_014170235.1 of Listronotus bonariensis. Classification (NCBI taxonomy): domain Eukaryota; kingdom Metazoa; phylum Arthropoda; class Insecta; order Coleoptera; family Curculionidae; genus Listronotus; species Listronotus bonariensis. The sequence continues at coordinate 57,095 of JACEGR010004824.1, read as the reverse complement.
CGCTTCCATTGGCGTAAATTTGGCCCATTAAACGCCGGCTGGCTCGCGTAAAGATTAGTCTCATTGCACATGAGACGTACAAACGCCCTACGCCGGATGCATCGAAAGAAATGTAACCTTTCACATGCAGGCGCTGCGCGGCGGGTAAGCTTTAGGATACATTACTTCCAATGCAAAACTTTAGGTCAGGCGTACGGCGTAGGGCGTTCGTACGTCTCATGTGTAATGGGGCTTAGTTTATATACTTATAAAGGCGATTTTCGAACGTTTTCTAATAGGGCAACCTCTAATGTGTCGTAAGATAAGGTAATGTAAGTAGAGTTGCTTTTTAAAATCCAGATTAATTCTGTTTTTCGTTCGGGCGCAGCGTTTTTAAATTCAAAATTATTTTAGTAGGAAGTGCAGTTTGTTTTATTTGCTGTAACTAAAAAAAAAACATCGTGCTCAATTTTAAGTTTAATGCAAATGTTAAAAATAGCTTTTTTGTTTTGGTTAGTTTAAATGTGACGGTTAATGATGCATCTGAATGCGCCAGAACTAATTTTAATATTTCAAGTTATCGCGTCGGGTGCGCGTGCAACAAAACGGGGTATAATTTGAAAGTGAGACAAAACTGATGACCGCGTGCATTTTTTTTAGCTAAATCGCAGTCTTAAGTCAAGTTAAACACCAAATCGGAGCATTTCCGAAAACTTTTTTTTAACCTTTTTTTTACATTTTTAGATGTAGTTTCTGATCTTAAATTTTCGGTAAAACACTCTGTAACACCTTGTATACATGATAATTTTAATTTGTAATGAACCCTCTCTTGCCCGATTGGTTCAAATTACCGTTCATCATTAAAAAAATCATTAATTTTTTTATTACTCGCCACTTATTTTGTTCGTAAATAATCATTAAAAAATATTATTAATTGCTAGCTGCCACTAACAATTAAAATACTCTTTTCTGCCAAATTAAAATAACATAAAATAAAATAATGCAACGACTACATTAGTCAGTTGGGTTTTGCGTAAAAGGATGCAAGTGTAATATGTTTGCATTAGTTCCACCTTTATTTACATTTTGTGTGTTACTGTCAAAAACACAACTGGGCAAAGTTTAAATTTATGCTTGGATATTAATTTGTTTTCATTTTATTTTAATTAAGCTACATGTATGTACAGTAGGGTGGAGCGAAAAACAAATGTTTAGCATTATTTACTAAAAGTTGCCTTTGCTATAGTAGATGACCAGCCGCCGTACTCTGTAACTCGATAGAAAAAAATGTCCTGAAATTGCCATATAATTTACATAGAAAAGGAAATTTCTTCTCTATCCTGTTACAGAGTACGGCAGCAGTCCTTAATTCAAAATATAATTTAAAATAAAAGCTTGCTAGTAAACAAACTTCATGAATATTTAGTTAGTTACCATTAATAAATTTAATAACTTTTTATTAATTAATCGTAGCAATAGGTCATTGAGTATGCTGATATAAGACAAAATAAGCAAGAACTTAAACAATGAAAAGTATTATGTTTAAAGTATCTCTACAGGTCATAAAAAGTGTGTATCATTAAATATACAGTTAAGTTCTTTTATAAGAGGTGTTTCATACCTTTTGACATACTGATACAGACAGTTTTTTTAATTGGATAAAATTTAAAAAAATAGTTTTTTGATATTAAAATATAATTCAATTTTTTTAACAACATTTAAATTGCTTTATAGATGATTTTTAAAAATATCTTAAAACAATTAAAGACCTTTTTTTTATATATTTTATATATTTATTACTTAGACTTACCCTATGAAACTTTTATATATTTTGTTATGGTCGAAGAAGAAGCATCTGAAAATAATAAATATATTTAATCAAGACAGTTTTTCTTTTATTATTATAAAATAAATGTTAAACATGCAGTCTACGGATTGACTTTACAATGGCACAAATGGCCCAAGATAGGTAGTAACTATTTTCAAATCGACCGGATATCTATTCTAAAATGCTATTTAAAACATTGTTTTCGTAAATTATATTTTGATCAAAACACTTTTTTATTTTATCTGCTTTTTACAACTTCTTTTACCCATTATAAGTGGATCTTGGATAAAATTTAAGTATTTATTTCTTTGTTGGAAATTTGAGTTTCACAATGTTGTTTTATTAAAAAGTAAAGAAAATATAGTTCTCAAACCAACTACTAATATTAAACAAACTGATAATGGTGATAACGGCATGGCAATCCCAGGTTTATATTGGAAATATGGTTTTAAAAATCTTTTTTAACTGATAGGCGACTTTGCAGGGTCATTTAATTTTATGCACTGAATAGGTGCATAGGGTGATCCTTATTTAGGGTATGTTTGAATTTCCTTTCACGATAGTTCTAAACGGATTTTAATATATCAAAAAAACGTGCCAAATTGCAGGAACTACCGTGAAAAAAAATTTACGACATACCCTAAATAAGGACCATCCGGCCTAGTGCCTGCATGTATATTATGTGAGGCCCGGGCCGAAGCGAGTACTCCGCTTGTTTGTCTGGCAAATAGAATAAATAATACTTTAAAATAAATAAATCCGGCCATAATAGATGGACACAATCAAATTTAGTTTCATCTCACTGCAACACTAATTTAAACATGTAATTCAATATAATAATTATTGACACCTCGGTGTGGCCACATTGTAATTCATTTTCGTCAGATTCGAATTTCATGACTGCTGAATTGCCTATTTCATTGCATTATTAAAACGTTTAAGGCAGCAAATTAGGTTTGCATTTGCAACGCTGGTAAGCGGATTGTCGTTTACCATAATTAAATTATTTATGAAACACCCGGATTTTCCACAGAGGTTACAGCATGCATTTTAAAATACTACGGGTGTGTCAATGTAAACATTTTTCGGTAATTATGGCAGTGAAAATGGACATAGTTAAAGTAGGAAATTAAACTAAAATATAAGACTAATGACGAGGCACAGGTCTGTTGGGTGTTACTGCTTAAGAACTATTTATTTATTTACTTATTTTATAAAATTACAAAATCCCTTAGATCTATAAATTTACAAAAAAACTGCTCAACAGAGACTGCAATTATAAATAAGGTACAATTTATATTTTATTAACAGAACTTAATAAACTAATTTATTAATTATATTTACATATTAAATATACACAATAAAATAATAGGCAATATACAAGTTACAAACATAAAAAACACTAAAAAAACAACGGAAAGTACTCAAAGGCGTTAAAAAAGTAAATGAACAAACTTTTAAATTAATTTTCTAGGACCTGGTTAAGAACAGTTCTAAATGCATTACCGGACATCATATGTATTACCGAACACTGGTGCAAAGAAATAAACTTGTCATATATGAACCTTGAAAAATATACAATTGTGGCAAATTATACTCGACAAAACCATATACATGGAGGAAGTTTAATTTATGTTAGGGATGGTGTTTTTGATGAACTATCGAGCATTAACTGTGACAGATATGCCCAGGAAATGAGTGTTGAGTGTTGTGCTACTATGGTACGAGTAAAAAACTGTAAGTACTGTATTATTTGTATCTACAGATCGCCGGGAACAGATATAAATACCTTTATAACAAACATTTCTGAGCTATTGTTGCACTGCTTAAAAAAGACAGAAAACATTTTTTTGTGTGGAGATTTTAATATTAATTACTTTAACACTGACCTAAGTAAACAACTTTTGCTTGATTTGTATGACAGTTTTAATTTAAGGGAACTTTCTTTTGAGCCGACTAGAGTTTTTGTCGATGTTAACAATAGAATAAGTTCATCTAAAATAGACTATATGAGTAGTACGCTTAAGGATTCTGATTGTATTCAGACCGAAATAGTACAGCCAAATTTAGGTGACCACTTAGCAATTTTACATAGTTTTAAAATAGACTTTTGTACTTCTAATGGTAATAATAATAATTTCAATATTCAAACATATAGAAGCTTCTCGGAATTTAATCTTGATATGCTAAAGCAGTTTTTAAGAATATTTCTTTTGAAAATTTATATGTAAGCCTAGATGTTAATTTCATATATAGCGAAATTATTAACACCATTATATGGGCTGTAGAGGCTAATTGTCCAATAAAAACAAAAAGATTAGATAATCTAGGGACTAAAAACAGAAAAAATATTTTTCCTCCAGAAATATTAAAAAAGGGCGAGGAGCTAAAAAATTTATATTGGTTACGTAACCACGGTTTTGACAATGATAACAACCTAAGTAACAGATACAAATGTGCCAAAAAAGAATATAACCGATTAGTTGAAATGGCAAAAAAGAACATAATAGCACAATAATAAATCAAAGTAACAATAAACAAAAAGCGGTCTGGAACTTAATAAATACAGATTTAGGTAGAACAAAAAAACAAAATAAAATAGAAATTGTTGATAGTGGTACAAAAATAACAAAACCAAAAGAAGTAGCTAACATTTTTGTGGAGTATTTTTCAACCATTACTGAGACAACTTTAAGTAATAAATTTGGTAACCTGAGATCAGAGAGATGCACATTACCATATCAGCCTATTAGTAATACTTTTTTCTTTAGATTTGTTGAGAAGGATGAAATTCTAAATATAATAAACAAAATAAAAACACAAAAAAGTACTGGGCTGGACAATATTCCTGTTAAAATAATAAAATGCTTAAAATATTCTTTGACTGAACCTTTTCAATACTTGGCCAATGTTATATTTGAAACGGCCACTTTTCCAACAAAACTAAAAGAGGGGCTTATAGTCCCAATTTTTAAAAAGCTTGATCCCACCAATGTATGTAACTACAGGCAGGTTACAATTCTTAACATCTCATCAAAAGTTTTAGAGAGGTTATTTTATGATCGGATGATTTCTTTTCTGGATAAAAACGAGATAATTGCTGGGTGTCAGCATGGTTTTTATAGGGGAAGATCGACGGAGGGTGCGGCGGTAGGCCTCCTGGAGTACGTTTATAAAAAAATGGATGAAGGGGAGCATGTCGCCGGGCTCTTTTTCGACCTTTCACGTGCATTTGATAGTTTAGATCATAACTTTTTATTAAATAAACTTTATGCTTGCGGATTCAGGGGTAGGTTTTTGGAAATGTTGAAGTCTTATCTGGAATATAGAAAGTGCTGTGTAAAGGTTGAACACGAAGTTTCTGAGTTTGAAGATTTTAATATGGGAGTCCCCCAGGGTTCAGTGCTGGGACCATTATTATTTTTAATCTTTGTTAATGAGGTACCAGAATATATATCCAACGGAACAATTATTATGTTTGCGGATGATACCTCAATTGTGGTCTCAGCACGGACCCCTGAGGATCTCAAATCCAAGATTCAATTGACAATTCGGGAATTTAAAGAATGGTGCGACCAAAATAATCTTATTTTAAACATCGAAAAAACCAACTATATAAACTTTCGAAGTTCTCAGAGAAAGAAGAAAATTAACATCGAAAATATACAGGAGGCTGAGAGCCTGAAATTTCTTGGCCTGCATCTGGATTCATTTTGTAAATGGGACTACCACGTAGAACATGTTTGTAAAAAAATTAATTCTATTTATTTTGCCTTATCGCGACTACAAAACACGTTTACGGAAAACACTTTGCTAACGCTGTACTACTCTATGGTTTACTGTCATCTTAACTACAATATTGTTTTGTGGGGCAACTGCGTGGATAGTGAGAGAGTATTTATAAATCAGAAAAGAATCATTAGGCTTATCTTTCGACTTAATTCTAGGACGAGTTGTAAACCTACATTAATTAATAAAAAAATATTATCATTGCCTTGTTTATATATATACAAAACCCTATTGTATGTCAGGGAAAATTCAGAGAAGTTTCAAAAAAATTCTTGTTTTCATAGTTACTCCACCCGAAATGCTTCATCTTTTAGTTTGGAAAATCATAGATTAAGTATTTATGAAAAATCCCCCGAATATAGTGGTAAAAAAATGTTTAATAAATTACCGAATGAAATAAAGGATTTACCTTTTAATAAGTTTAAATACCATATAAAAAAATTTCTCCAACAAAAGTGTTACTATTCGGTTAATGAATACATGTCAGATATATTGTAGGTATTTTTTAAAGTGTTTTTATTTGTATAATGTATTGTTAAATGTAAATGTTCTTGTTTTATATACTATATTCCTATGTATATTTTTTTATATATTTTTAAATTTTAAATATTTTTTAATTTTTTTGGAGTTTTTAAACATATGACGTGTACATCCATTTTTGTATGGCTGACGTATTAACAACAACAACAAATACTTATTTAAATAGGGTTTATATCCAGTCTAAAAGAATACGTCTTTTTTCGAAATGTTTCAGATTTTTGAAAAGTTTAACACCCTGTATCTTGAGAATGAAACATATGCGAACCCATGCTAATTTAAATTTTTCTTTATATATTTTGATGAAGAATTTGCCAATGGGCGCCGGAATAACATCCAGAAGGGTGAAAAAATTGAAAATGCCGAGGAGCAAGAAAATAACGTTTGAAGAGTAAAAAAGGCCCAGAAAAATTTTCAAGAGCAAAAAAAAAAGGGTTCATCTTTTAAATTGTTTTTTTTCATACACATTCTCTACTTTTCTTTTACCGCGCTGCGCTTATTCAAACCAAAGGAAAGTTGATTCTTACCCTACAAAATGTAATTTTTCATACAGGAGATGCCCATAAATCTGCCTTTAAAAGTCTCTAACAACATTCAATATCACTTTGTATATTTTTAAAATTCATATATAGGTTGTAGATAAAAATTTATTGTATAATTCAATAAAGAGAACAAATCACAAATTATTAAAGTGGTTATAATTTTTTGGACATATTAGGTATAGAAACCCAATAGGAAAATTATAAATGTTACTATTGTGTTAATTTAAGTTTTGCCCAGTCAGATTACAAAACTAAGCTTCTGTGCATTGAGGGCGTGCCCACTATCGACCCGCGTCGACTTGGAGATGCCGACTGGCTTCCATTCAAGAATTGTTTGCCAACAATCCTGAATTTTAGTGGCTGGTGTAGGGTTGAACAGTAAAGCTACATTTAAGCGGACTATTTAATATATATGTCTATACAGGGTGTTTCCAAAGTTCAGTTATAACTTTTATCATGCGATCCTTTAAGTAATCTCTAGACAAAAGTTTCTTTAAATACTGGACCGCATATTATCCTTTCTGAAGATTCAAGGGTGTTAGATTTTTTTTAAACTTTTTAAAATTTTAAAAGCATTTACCTTGACACTTATTTAAGTTAAATTTAGTAATCTAGATATAGGTAAATGTCATTTCAATAAATATTGTTTTTGTTTCATTGATTGCAATAAAAAAATGTATGGCCTTATTCATAAGCTAATTTTATTTAAAAAGTTAATAAAATCATGGGCCGCTTATTCTCGTTATCAAGATACAGGTTGTTAAACTTTTTAAAAACTTTAAAGTTTCGAAAATACTGTAAAATTTGTTAGAAAATAAACCGGTTAGATAAAAAATTTATTTAATTAATTGTAAGTATTTATTGTTGTGGCCATACAAATGCAAATAACAAATTATAACACTTAATTTTTATATATAAAAAATCCTGTTTCCTGTATGGTCGAGGAATATGCAATTTAGTTTAATTTGGAGAAAACTAAGCAAGCTAAGTAAAAATAGTAAAATAAAAAAGTTGTCTTTAAATTTGCTTAATTAACCGGTTTAACCAGAAATGGCCCCAATTTTAAATGTTTAAATGGAACAACCTTTATACTCTATCATTTTTGGATTCCTGAGACAAGTTTAAATAAGAATGTGACATTTTAAAAGGTTTTAGTTGAATTTTCTAAAGCCATTTTTAATATTGCATCTAGGTGGCCATGATTACGCGAAAAGTCTCCTATTCCCATACCATTTACCTAGATCACGTCTCATTTTGATATATTCAATACTTTAGGAAGTTATGGCTTGTCTAATAAATTCGTTGTCACCTGGTATAAGTTATTTACTCAAAAGCATTTTTTAGGGTTTAACACCCTGTATCTCGACAATATTTATAAAGAAGCTTATTTTTCCCAATAAACAGGGTAATTTCGATAAAATCGCAAAGAATTCTGATTTTAAAAGTAAGGGACAGGGAAAGAATCTTGGCAACTTTAATTAAAAGTACAAAAACCGTAAAATATGAAAAGAAACGATTGATGTTTGTCAGTTATCAGTTTATTTAGGAACGTACTTTATTTTAGTATTAAGTTTGGGATTTAGGAGAAATAACGGGCTTTTTTAACTAAACTTTAAGTAATAAAGCTAGTTTTGTGAAAAAAAACCATGGCCTTTTTTCTACCCAATGGCAATAATTTAGAGACGGACAGTTCATTACATTTTTGGCTATTTAAAACTGAAAAAATATTTAGTTTACCCCAAATAAAATTTAAATAAAAGACTAATTAAATCAAAAAGTGTCATCTTAGCAACAATTGAAAAGCCTCTTCAGTTTGTCCCAGAATAGGCGTTACAAAAGGACAAATGAACCAAAAATTTTTAATTTTAAAACAAAATTTTGAGAAAACTAATCGTATGATCCAAAACTAATAAATACAAAATTTTACTCTAGTTGGTATTATACAGGGCGATTTATAACTAAAAATATGAAAAATGCCCAGGAAGTAAACTACTTTTATTTTTAAAAATTGAACAAAACTGTATAAGTTAATATTGGAGAGAATTAAATTTTATGTCGACATTTAAAGTTAAATCATGAAAGAAAAAAAATGTTACTGTCATTTTTTACATTACGCATTTTAAATTAAATAATGGGCAAAGGGTAGCAAAATTAAAAGTAATTAAATAATTTTAAAAATGTTAATGCGAGTGAAAAAGATTAACAATTTTTTTTATTTACTTTAATTCTTTAACTTTAAATTTTAACATAAAATTTAATTCTCTACAACATTTACTTATACCATTTTGTCCTATATTTTTAGGGTACTTTACTCTTGGTCACTTTTCATATTTTTAGTTATAACTCGCCCTGTATATTACCAATCAAAATATAATTTTGTATTTATCAGTTTTGGACCATGCGACCAGTTTTCCCAAATGCACGTTTAAAATTTCAAACTTTTTTGTCCCTTTATCCTCTTGCAACACCTATCCTGGGACACACTGTATACAATCTGCCAAAAAGTCGCTGTAAAAATGTTTTTACAGAATTAAAACAACACGCTGTAACGAGTAAACGCAGGATAATGAAGTGATGTTTGGTTTGAAGTTTAAGCCCGGCAAATAGAGCCAATTGAGTTTTCTATAACAAGAATAAATAAAATTATAAGTTATTACGAAAAGCCAATGATTATTAATATTGTTAATTTATAGTTCTCTAGTGCAGTACACTACATACAATTTATAATGTACTAATTATTCAGAGCTTCGTAACCACACAATTTACAGAAAGCTTCTCTGCGACACACAGTGCACATCACAATATATCGTATAATTTCGCGCTTGAATACTTAATTAAACCCAACCCAATCTGTTTACATCTACCTACCAGGGTATATTGATATCTTGTCAGCTAGGGTTGTTTTATGTGCTATATGATAATTTTTAAAACTCAAGTTAAAAATCGAATAAACTGAGTATACGCGATTTAGATTAGGGAGCACAGTGTTGCAATTTGGTCAGCCAGCTAATAAAAACGGGTATCTTAATCCAATTTGGCAAATTACAGAAACTATCCGGTTTTTGATTTGTGTCTTGGCTAGAAACATTTTCAAAAACAACGGGTTACCCCTTAAAGTAACTACCAATGGTACTACTTACTTTATGGCATTACCTTTAAAAAAACAATTGGGCATCATCATTGCATCATCGTCTAACAAATTAAATAAGACCAAAAAAGCCAACAAAGCGTTTAGAGAGTTTCATGAAATTAAGTATGTAAAGTGTTAATATTATTTTGAAACTTATGTGGCTAACTTTATTCTAAATATTTATTAATATCTTAAATTGCATTTTTCACGTGGTCAAGTAATCATTATTACTTGCAACTAAAAGAAGTTATAAAGGTGAAAATGGTTATTTTTAAAAGAATTTTAAGTCAAACATATACCAATTTGAAATGACATACTTTTTGTTTATTTTTTTAGAATATTCCAAATAGCAGTGACACCAAACTTTAAAAAAATGGTGTCCGTGACTATTTACTTTTTATATTTTTGGTTATGAGAATTATCCATCACCGGCAATCAAAAACATTAGTGTGTCAACTTGTCAAAATTTATTTAAAAATGTGTTAAATAATACCGAGATAAATATATAATAAGTATAATGAATATTCGTCATATCGTCATAAGATAATAGGTAAAATTGACAATAATAAATATATAAACAAATAAACCGACTTCAAAAAGATTAACAAAACTCACCAAACATTTAAAAATATTGAATTAAAAAATAAATAGAAAAGTGAAGTCGGGCAATACCATCTTTTGCGTTTTTAGTTCTTAGCATTTAGTAGTTTAGCGGAATGTTGTTACTTAACATTACGATTTAACTTTTCTAATAGGTAATTTTGTACCAAGAGCGTAAAATAGCACTTTTACGCCAAATCAAATGGGGGCGTAATATTGTATTTTACGCCCGGTCGTACAAAAAGTTTTTTTATATTATTTTTAAATTTTTAGTGACTTTTAATAATCTTTGTGAAGTCAGTTATTTTTTTAAATATTCATTTTACTCCTTTTAATTTTTCATTATTAACATTTAATCGGTGACCATCCAACAAAAAAAAAACAGTAATAGTACCTTTGTCTTTCGCCCTCTTTCAAATAAAAAATAATTTTTAAAATCGGTTCACAATTGACGGAGTAATCGGTCTATATGCATTGAAAAAAAATACATAGGTGTCGAACATTACTATAACCTCCTCCTTTTTTAAAGTCGGTTAAAAAAGTGTTACTTTCAGATTTTAAAAAAGTCAGAAATGTCAACATTACATAATATATGGTTGTAAATAAAACAAATATCGTAAAGCCTTTACACCCTTATTAACTTTTGATTCATAAATGTAAGACCATCAATTAATTATCGTAAATAAAAGTCAAGTCCATATTAAATGGCGAAAATTGATTAGCTTGGCTCTTGGATCCCTTAATTTCGTTTTAATCCATTTTGAGGCATGGTCCGTAAAATTAAACCACGACGCGTTTAAGCGTTAATTAGTTAATAAAGAAGTGTAACATGAAGCGGCGCGTCATAAGCTCTAGAAATGTTTCCGTAATAGTTTTACACATTTTGTAAGATAAATAAAATTAAAAAAAATAATATTGTTAACATGATAGTTAAAAACATACACTCCTGGACAAAAAAAAGCGGACAAACAAAATTTTAGTTAAATTCAATCTTAAATACCTAACTTTTTGGTTTTTTACTAATTAATACTTTAAAAAAATTAAATCTTAATAAACAATAGATAATAAAGCAAAATTATTAACACTATCCGGATTTTTACTTTATTTTGATTTTACACAACGTTTTAATCGTCTGTCCGGATTTCTTTTTACGTCAGTAGTTTCAGTAAGAAAGCTGAGAGATGAGATGAGCTGATTTAATAAAATCTTTGTTTGGCTTCATTTATCAGATTACAACAAAAAAAAACACCCTATAAACCATTAGTAAAAACATGATAAAGGCTCCTCGGAGATCTGTTGGAAAACAGAGAAAGAAAACCGAATTACAGACATGTTTGATAGTTGGTCTAACATAAAGGCGCCACATTAGGGCAAAACTGAAAGCCGAGAACACGATTTTTTGGTGTAAACGACTACTAAGATCCGCAAGGAAATAAATAAAATCGAATATACCCTCGATTCGAGCCGTTATTAGACGTCTTTTAAGCCTTAAAATTTACATTTTTATGATCATACAGGGTGTCCTCGAAGTTAAGTCATTAATTTTAACAGCTTTTAAAAACTTATAAACATAAGCCAATTTAAATAAGATATTGTGCCATATGAATTTAAAGAAGTAAATGTTTTGGCTTATAAGTATAAGCAAATGCTAATGATATAGAAGGATTTAGTTCAAACGTATGAATAAAGTCAAGCATTTGCTTACAAGTGCGAGTAGTAAGGGATCCCTGGACCATTTTTTCAAGTCATTACTAACAAGCTAATTTTTCGTAAGTAGCTTTATTTTGACGAGCGCCCAACTTTTTTCCTTACAACAATTTTCGTTGGTGGTAGCTTTCAAGGGTAGCAGGAATTAAGTGTGTTGATTTGACAGATATTAAAAATTTATTACAAACAGGGATTTTCTCTGTTAATTTTTAAAATAATTATTTAAATAAACCAAATTAAAATTGTCCTACAAAATGTAAGGTTTCCCCTACCACCAACATGTATGGTAAACAATGTCGTGAAAAATAACTACGAACCAGCTGATTCTTTTCTGTTGATTAAATAATATTTACATAATTTAACATCCTTATTGTCCTACAAATTGCGTGGTATGTCATCCTGGTTTTTTAATTTTTATCAAATCCAAATATTTAATCTCTGCTACCCGTGTATGCTACCACCAACAAAAATTGTTGTAGGGAAAAAACTTGGTTGTCTCGTCAAAATGAAGCTACTCACAAAAAAGTAGCTTGTTAGTAATGACTTGGTAAAATGGTCCATGGATCCCTAACTAGAAAATTTACTTATAGAAAAAATAGATGCTACTAAAAAGCGATATTTAGCTTTTCTGCTAAATAAAAATATTTAATATTTTAAGAAACTTAAACTTTTATGTATTATGAAGGGCGATCCTGCTCTTGCAATAATTTAATAAAAGTTAATATTACTAAAAAAATTATAATGAATGATTTAATACAAAATGATTAATTATTAAAAGTAATGAAAACTTACTTAGAGAAGGTTGCAACCCGTAAACATAGGTTCAAAGGCTTCCGGTCGAAATTATTTTATACTAATCTAATCATAAAATAAGTTCTTAACGAGGCTGCCAGACGTAAACTGATTCCTTGGACGCGCCTAAAAATGTGGAAAACTTTTTCTTAGAAATTACTGTTGATCTGGTAAAATTCGAAAAACACTAACCAAAAATTATTTTATGATTAGATTATTATAAAATAATTTCGAGGAGAAGCCCTTGTACCATGTTTAGAGGTTGCAACCTTCTAAGTAAGTTTTCTTAACCTATAATAATCATTTAATATTAAATAAATCATTATTAATTTATTTTTAAGTAATTTTAACTTTTATTATACTATACCATAAACATAGAAATCATAATAATAACCTTAAATCTTATGGGACTGTGACGTAACGATTTGAAAACCTACATTTTCTTGATTTCCATGTTTATATCATTTTCCAATACGGTTTGTACCACTCCGGCGAATACGGTTAGCAACAAAATATGACTTAAATCTTAATAAAGAATAGATATTAAAGCGTAATTATTAACACTACCCGGATTATTACTTTATTTTGACTTCAAATAACGTAGTAATCGTCTGTACGGATTTCTTCTTACGTCAGTAGTTTCACCAAGAGAGCTGATAAAATAAAATCTTTGTTTGGCTGCATTCATCAGATTACAACAACCAAAAAAAAAACACACCCTATAACCCATTAGAAAAAACATGGTAAAGGCTCCTCGGAAATCTGTTTGAAAACAGAGAGAAGAAACTGAATTACAGATATGTTTGATATTTGGTCTAACATAAAAGGCGCTACATTAGGGCTGAAAGCCAAGAATACGATTTTTTTTGGCTTAAACGACTACTAAGAGCCATAAGGGAATAAATATAATTGAAAATAGCCCCAATTCGAGCCGTTATTAAATGCCTTTTAGGCCTTAAGAATTACATTATTAGGATTATACAGGGTGTCCTCGAAGTTGAGTCATTAATTTTAACAGCTTGTAAAACTTATAAACAGAAGACAATTTACTAAACATCGTATAAACGATTTTTTTACATTTTCGAAAAATAAATATTTATCGTTTAAACAATTGAAAATGAGCAATTAGGCCCAACTTTTCCATTTAAATAATACATAACAATAAGAAAAAAATCACATGATGTATTTTTTTATGTAATCCTTAAACTTTTGTAACAATTGTAGAGAAAGCAATTTGACAGTTAAAAATTCCTGGATATTTTTTTTTCTAACAAATTGTATTTATTGTTTTTAATCCCTTAAAAACTTTGTACTTCTCCTGTAAGTAATGGTCTCCATATAAACAGCACCCACATCGGCCTGGTATACTCCAAGGTTACCACGACAACTACCCTAAGAAGTCGCGGCTAAGGTACCAGACCGATCTGGGTTAACTTCAAAGGTCAACATCTTCCTAACGAAGCGCGTTAGAACTTTTTTATATGAAGTACTAACATTATTTTGGCTCACTCTATTACCCCTTTGCATTTATGACCTCACCCTGTATAAACAATTCGGTACTAATCACAACAACAGCAAGCAAAATATGACAAATAAATGTCATAATGCCCCAAAACGGACTCAAAAGTATTCGAAGGACGCGCTTTACTTGAATTTCCCATAGCAGTTTTACTTGATTTTTAATTTTATTTCCCCAAAGAAAAGTAGGTAGACATTTTTGATTAATGATTTATTCGTGTAAATAAGCGCATTAACTACGTTAGAAAAATACTGTAAAAACAGTAATTTATAAAGTCGAACTTTTTAGCCGTCTACGTATACATTTCTATAAAAAATATGAGAAATTATACGAGTATGACCTGATGTTGGTAAAATTCCACCACCTCGAGCTTACGTTTGAAAAATAGAGGACATGAAGTGATAAAAACGGATATTCCCGGTTCAATGTCAGAAGAAATATGTCACTGTCAATTATTTTTCCCAAGGCATGGAGCTTCAGAGCTTTTGATTAATATGAGTGTCGTTACAGCACAATTTCCCAGAATAATCTTGGATATAATACACACGATTTCAGACATAATATCAGTAATGTAAGAGTTCCCTAGAGCCTTTAAGCAGAATCCTGCTATTTATTACTATATTTACAATTGATTTTGACGTCTACATCTTATATGCAAATGTCCAAAATTAACGAAAACTAACTTTAGTTTGCCCTATAGTATAGACAAAATAATGCTAGAATTTTGTTAATAGCAGTATGGAGCAGCAAATTATACATGCTATGTACAGGGTTTTCATTTATATTTTGCCACCTACTTTTGACGATAGCCAAGAAGGAAAACACGTCCTGTATAAATGTTTCATACTTTTCAATCTATTATCTTTTGAGCATAAAACTAAAACAAATGAACATCAAAAACTTAAAAAAAAAATAAAAAGGTACACTTTTCTTAAATGGGATATCCTGTATATTATGTCACCATTAAAAAGGTAATTAAAAGAAATTACAAAAATACCACCTTTGATATATCTATCTTTAATACTTTCGAAAATAGGGCAATTTAAATCTGGATATAATTTTCATTACATCTACAGTCTCACCTTAGTGCTGTAGGTAAGTATAATGGAAATTATATCTATTATTTTCAGATTAAAGTGCTCATATTTCGAAAACTTTTAAGATATGTTCATCAAATAAGAGTATTTTCTAAAGCTCTTGAAAAGACCTTTTTAATGGTGATATAATATCACAAGTGTTCCATTTAAGAAAACCCTTCATTTTTCTTGAGTTTTTTATGTTATATTTTTTATACTTAAAGATAATAGATGAGAAAATATAAAAAACTTTATACAGGACATTTTTCAATCCTTATTGGTTATAGTTAAAAGTGGGTGGCAAAAATAAATGAAAACCGTATAATATGTAGACTGCGATTCAGCAGAAAAGAAGTCGCGCGGTCATGAGTTCTGTCTTACTTTCACCTTATTCCCCTTTTTGTTGCTAGCACACTATTTAAACGACGATGAGAAAGAAATAGTTAATTGCCGTCTTTATTTTTATGACGCCTCTGGCTTCTTCTCAGCTGAAATCTACTTTACATTAGACTGGGCCAAAAAAATCGAGGTTTATTTTTTTTAATATATCGAAAATATTGTTTAGGGTGATAAAAGAAAATATCGTGAAGATTTGAGACTGAAGAACCTTTCTTTTTAAAAGTTATTCACAATTTAAGTTAAAGAAAAAATTAAATACTGTTTTCTTCATTTGAACCAAGTTTTTTCACTCATTGGAACTAATTGATATATTACATTATCAAAAATAATAATTTTATTAATTTTATCGCTTAAAATATCTAAATTTTTATAATATATCCAAACCTATTCTGGGTTAATAGCTGTTAGTTATACGAAAACGTTGATTTACTGTCTTAGAGTAAGTAACACAGTTTACAAAGTTTACGTGTTGGTCAGGATGACATAGTAAATGCGGTACCTTAAAAATTAAAATTGACACCCTGTACATAATCCAAAGATCCGACACCCACGTCACGTGCTAACAGAATCTGACCTGAAATCTCTACTCTCTACGACTGCCTTGTGGTTTGATAAAACCCAATTAAACAAAATAAATGTGTCTTTTCTATTAATTTTAAATTAAAGTGTATTAAACTTCACAGCTAGTACACAATATACGACACTAGTAAACAACAAAAAGTGATGAAACTGACCTCTGTCAAGTTCAATACGCTGCCTAGAGGCTAAAATACGTCAGTGTCAATTATCCTTGCAGGGGTGGCGCGTACGTCTTGATTAATAGCGCTGTCGTTACTAAACAATTTATTAGAATAATCTTCGAACATAAAATACACTACACATATGAAACATAATAACGGTAATGCTGCTTCCCTTGAGCGTCTTGCTGAGATTTTCTGCAATTTGTAACATGATTCGAAATTGATTTGCTGTTTTGATATCTCTATGGGCCCAAGTGATACAGCGATTAGGATAAAATTCTTACTATATTTATTTTGTTTAATTTAGTTACTTAATTAAAAAGCAAGTTTTATTATCTTAAAAGAGTCTGGCAGACGAAAATTAAAATAAAAGGAAATTTAGATAAAAACTACTTTTTAAATGTTTTAAAAACTTTTACTTATGACACACTTTCTATTGTAAATTTACTAGGTAAAGCAGAATTAAATCCGTATGTGCATGCATTCGATAGTTTATGATATATATTTTTTGAATATGTACACAAGCAAAGTTATAATTTAAAATAGTATGACACACACGTTATGTTGACTATTTTTGCCCCGATAGTAGACTATAGTCAAATTTTCTTGCTAACTGTATTCGTCGGAGTGGTTTAAACTGTATTTGAAAATGACGATATAAACTAGAGAATCCAGAAAATGTAGGTTTCCAAACCGTTGTGTCACAGCGCATTAAGATTTTAGGTTATGATTATTACATTAATTTTTAGTGTGAATATGTACTTTAGTTTACACCGAATATAAAAATTTTCACTTGCCATTTACATCCATGTTAAAAGTTTACAAAAAACGGCCGAAACAAAGTTTTGATGGGTTTGATGCATACGCCTGGTCGATAAACATTTTTAACAGTGGAATTTACCTATTTTAAAGAAAGTTTTTAAAAATAGCCAAGGTATGTTTTCTTTATACCTTATACACTTTATATTCTATATACTAACGAAGGGGGGATGGTTATTATTTCGTGCTCAAAAAGGTACATTTTTATACATTTTCAAAGGACACTGTTCAAATGTAAACACAATAGAATTAGAATAAACCTTTTTTTTAAGAATTTCTAAAAATACGGCAATACCAGCCGTTTTTAGGTCAGCCGGTGTTTCAGATATGACCAATTCGGCGGTGTATGATACTCACTTCTTTTTGAGTGGTGTTTACAGAAGTGTATATTTTCGTGTTCTGTAGTATGGAAAAAATCTTGGTATTTTTATAAGCACCAAAGCTACATTTCTCAAATACGAATAAAAATGATCGCACGCAAAGGTATAATTTAAAATAGTTAGGATACACTAAAAATTCTTCAGTTTGTCACGTTCGTGCCGATAGATAAGCATATGGAATACAGGGTAAATATTTTAACAGTACAATTTACTTATTTTGAAGTAGTCACAAGTTCTATTGCTTTTATTTATTCATCATTTAAAAAACTTCGGTGATAAACTTTTTAGTAAACGAGGTCTTTCTAAAAACAACTATTCGACAGTATCTGATACTACTTTGCTTTCAGGGAAACTTATAGACGCGTGGCACTTCACGTCCGGTATCAACATAAAAAGGCGTCTTATGTTTTAAATATTTGTATTAAGCCACGCGCTAATGGACCTACCTAGAAGGAAAGGGCTATCAGACACTGCCGAATAGTTGTTGTCAAAAGGCCCTCGTTTACTAAAACGTTTACTAAACCGAAATCTTGTTAAAAGTTTGTTAAATGACAAATAAATAAAACCGATAGAACTTGTGACGACGCCATAATAAGTAAACTGTATTATTCAAATATTCATCCTGTATTCCGTATGCTTAGCTACCGGGACGAACGTGACAAACTAAAGAATTTGTGTGTATTCTACTATTTCAAATTATACCTTTGCGTGGGCATATATTATTCTGTATTTGGAGGATATGTTAGCAAAACAAATATAAAGATTTTTTGTACAAAACACAAAAATATACACATCTGTAAACACCACAAGGAAGAAGTGGGTATCATACACTGCCGAATTGTTCAGTTGGGCATGTTCGTCTCGATTGCAATGTATATGGCAATTAGGCTAATTTTTTTATATTTAAAAAAATTTATGTTTTCCTAGAAACAGCTTTAAAATAGAATTTTTTAGGGTTTTGATAGCTTTTTAAACCGTCATTGTAGGAGTACACATTTAATAATGAATTTTTGCTTTTATTTGTTAATAAAAATCACCTAATCTAAAAAAAATATATATATTTTTAGACAGTCTTCGTAGGACCTAAGTATTAACGTACCGGGTATGTTAAGTAAACCAAGACGTTGGTTATTAACAAGAGACTTAATTTAAAAGTTGTGTTAATAAATCTAGGAAATAATTCGTATTTTTAAAAAAATTATCCCGATATCTTAGTAATCCGATCCTGCTAGCATTGATGACCACGTAATTTCTGCCCGACTTTCATAACCTCCAGCTTAAAAAATGAAAAAAATCCGGGTAATTTCCAGCACGATTTACACAACAGCTGATTGATGGCTCCTGTATGGATCATTAATACGCGTCGCATTTAAAGCTGTTTTATTATTTGGTCGAACAGGGATTTTATGGGGGACTTTAGAAAGGGAATCTCGGAAGGGGATGTTCTGCAATTTATTTAAAAACGAACAAATTAAAGCAATCCCAAAAAACGTTGATAGATATGTCTTAGTATATTTTCGAGTTTAAATAAAGATATCATAAAAATAGTTTAATATATAAGATGTTTTAAAATATAGTACACACATATTTTAATGGTTTATTTTGAGGTCAAAGAAGAACTTGTTTGTGCCCTCCCTAAATGTACCTGCTTCGAACAAGAGCCATCATAAGCGTAAAAAAATAATTTATTTTGAATTCCTGTTACTTTGGGCAGTGTATTTTATTTATTGCTTGTCCTAAAAGGTAAAACCCCCATTTTTAGGAGTGGTTAAAGACACAAAAATTTAAAAAAAAAACACAGTGTGATTATTAAACACAAATTGAATTATAAACGAAAATAAACATTACTAAAACAAGCAGTCACAACTTTTTACTTTATGTTTTTTTTTGTAATTATACGCACTGGAAGGAGAGGCGCAACTCACGATAATATTTTTGGTTAAGATTTTTTTACTGAATTTTACCACACCCTATATGTTATTTAAAAAACCCTAATTACCTTTTCCACCCATGTTCAGGGCAATTTAGGGAACAATTTAATAAATATCCGAAAACTTGGCCAATCTAAAATTTTAACCTTTATCAGGTTACCCACTTTCATTAACTAAGTAAATATCTTGTCAATTTCGCTGCTCTTCTCGTTTAAACTCCCTCAGGCCCCCAAATGATTATTAAATGAGGCCGGGCAGCTACCCGTTAGACCCATCTGCCCCCTTTTACCCCTCCCTGTCCGTCAAAATGTCACTTTGCTACTTTCAAACGGCCATTTCGAGAGATCGCGCTGGGATAGAACGGATCTAAAATATTAAATGGAAGTGGAATAACTGAAGCAACTTCGGATTGTGTTATTTGTGAAGCTGATTTAGCAGAATTCCATTAAGAGATTAGGACAAAAGAAAGTTGCTTGCTTAGAGTAGATTAAATAAACTGAAAATGTTTTTTTTTCACTTGCTTAGTAAATTGATAAGTTTAAT
This sequence comes from Listronotus bonariensis, assembly GCA_014170235.1. NCBI lineage: Eukaryota > Metazoa > Arthropoda > Insecta > Coleoptera > Curculionidae > Listronotus > Listronotus bonariensis. Next base: position 36,784 of record JACEGR010004824.1, on the reverse strand, counting down.
GTTTTTGGATAAATAATATCCTTGGTAGAACCTACTTAAATTTTTTATTATGGAAATACTGCTAAATTATTAATATTATTAAAAATAGAGGAGTAATGACTCTAATATCTATATACATAAAAAGAAAGTGTTAGATACACTATTTATAACTCAAGAACGGCTAAACTGATTTGGCTAAAAATTTGTGGGAAAGTAGCTTAGAACCAGGAAAAGGAAACTTTTCCGTATTCCGTTCGACCGCGTTTCCGTGTGACGTGACAAAAAACGTCAAGAGAATAAAGGTCATTATAATACGTAGTATAACAAAAACGTATCTGACATGGGATAACAAAACCAAAATGACTACTAAATGTAATTTTCTCTATGGATAAGTATGTTTGAAAATTTGGTAATTATAAAATTTGTTAGTAACTAATAATTATACTTGATTTTTTTATTTGTATTCCCTAATAAAAAACTGGACTTAATAAAATCCAAAATATGCTTATGCATTCCTCTAAGGAGGAACAGAGTTTGTCGGGTCAGCTAGTAAACATTATTTGGCAAAATAGTCGATATTATTTAAGAATCCATCTTACAAAAGTATATAAATAAGCTTTTTTAGTAAGATTGTACTGCTAAGACATGGGACACGTTCTAGCCTACAGGTTTTTTTGTATAGCGGGTGACGCAAAGTTATTATGATACTATGACTAAGAGTACATCGTAAAAATCGAATCCGATTGGACGGATCGCATTGAACATCATACTGTGCCCTTCGTCTAGAATTTATCGTATGCAGATAAGCCGGTTCTAAATTCTTTTAAATATGACAAAGAAAAGTATATACAATGACACTTGAGAGAGCAAACCAATAAAAATACACTTCTAACCTTACTTTTGTGTTTTTATAAATTTCATTTAATTTCAAAAAATAAGACAAAATAATAACGCAAACCACTAAAGAAACACTATCACAATATTTTAACAACTATTTAAGCTTATTTTATTTCCCACTATTTCGATTCTGCACTTATTAGCTGTTTTACGTAACTGTCATTTTTAAACCTTTTCCAAAACCGTGAATATCGTATAAATTTAACCTCCGATCGGACTGAACTCAATTTAAATCGCTTGAAAAACAGGATTGACTTATAGCGTTCAATCCAATTACTTACAAAACGTGTATATGTCAATTTTTCGTCGGATTAAGTTTTATCCGATCGGTTAAATCGGATTCAGTTTAACGATGTACCTTTAGTCTATGATGGAAGGTAGGATTTTGCGCATGAAGTTTATCACGTGATCACCACAATAATGTGAGAAAAATTGTAAACAAAGTTGAAACCATACTTTTGTATTTGTGTTTTTACCCGTTTGTTTGGCGTTTTACTTTGCTTTTCGGCAGTTTAATGACTTGAAAACTAGTTAAAGTAAAAGACAATTTGTTTTTAAACACTGGTTTATTACATAAATTCCGTTTATGGTCATAATAACATTTTAAACTAGTTAACATCAAATATTATATTCCTATATTAACGGTATTATTATTCCAAAAACTTATTTCTCTAAAATCTCGCTGATATTTAAAAAGATGGCCGAAATTCACAAACATTGCAGGCTTTCTTAGGGCTTCAATTTAAATACTGCGGAAAAAGCTCACATCGCTACGTCATTGGGCAGACCGAACCAATTTGGAATCGTTGTTGATCCTACCTTGAATTCGTCGTATCATGTTATTGCGTTTTAGTCCCTGGGTCAGTAATAAAATGGACTATATGATAAGAACACTTTTAAAATCTTTTTAAGGGGGTTCTCTTTGCCGAGTTTACCACGAATATTCATACCACCATATATAAAAGCGGCGCTTTAACCCAGCCTGTCAACGTCAAATGTTTTGGGTGTTAGACTGGGTGAACGCGTCTCTTTTTTGTTGGACAAGTTTCCACAATGTTTTACAGGCAATTTTTGGTTGGCTATTGCGATCCATCTCGGAGCTACAGGGTGATTTTCAAATTTTGCCCATTTTCATAATCTTTTTAACTCGTTTGCTATTAAAGTTGTGAAAAAACTTTAAATAGGTTAATTGTGTAGTTTTTTCCGTAGAATATTGTGGTGTAATTAGTTTTGTTAGTTTTTAAGAAAATTACCAAACTTTTCTTTTTTCTTAAGGAACACCCTGTATAATTTTATCTGTATTTATTAGGCTTTTTCTTGGCTTTTCAAAAATATATATATAAGTATATATTTCTTGTTTAAAGTTTCACCGAAAATTGGCATTTTCCATAAATTTTGCTTTTTTAGAGAAGGCCATGACTGAAAATGACAAAACAGTATTTTTCAATACCCACTTTTTTTTATTTCAGCTATTCTAACTAATATTTTATTAACAATTAACTTTTATATTTAGAGGATATGTTAATTTGCTTGGCTAAGCTTTAAAAAATAAAGATTTATTATAGAAAGGCACTACTACAGAAAACAAATTATATTTACTAAACTAAAATAAAATAAATACATATTATAAAACATTTAATATCAAAGAATTCATACTTAAACTAACAAAAAGCAAAATCTGCAATAAATGTTTAAATTATAGTGTTCCATGATGTGTATTTATTTGATTTTCATTTAGTAAATATTATATATATATTTATTTATTATATATATTTTTCTGTAATAGTGCTTTTTTCTATAATAGTATAATATTTTTTTAACTTGTCTAATTATTGTTATGTTGATCATTATAATAATATTGCAAGTTTGCGAAATATTTTATAGAAAACTCCATAAACATTTATTAAAGCTGAGGTAGTGGTTAACCAAAAAAGTAAGAGTATGAATCGATTTTTAGTACAATGGCATTCTAGTAGAGAAAAGCAAAAATTGGTATGGAAAATATTAATTTGTCGTTTAATCATACTCTTCAATAAAAAATACATACTTATGTATATTTTTGAAGAGCCGAAAGAGAGCTTGATAAATACAGATAAAAATATACAGGGTGTTCCATAATAAATAACATAAGTTAGGTACTTTTCTTACAAACTAACCAATAAAAAAGAAAACTAATTACACTACAATATCTTTCGGAAAAAATTACATAATTAACCCATTTAGAGATTGTTCACAACTTTAATAGCAAACGACTTTATCCGATATTTTCAATAAAAGATTATAAAAATTGGCAAAATCCGAAAATCACCCATGTAGCTCCGAGATGGATCGCGATAGCCATGAACTGTTTTCACTAAAGCTGTTTTCTTAAAAAAAGAGTGGAAGTCCCATATTAGATTTTTGATATTCTTTACGATCTTCCGAGATACCCGTAAAATCATCGAAAATGAAACACCCTGTACATACGTAATTGATGAAAAGAAAATCCAAAAATGTTTGATTGAAATCTCTTATTGATTAAAATAGCACATGTTTATTCTCAAGATAGTGGTGATAGATTATTTAATTATAAATTCTGTAATTAGGATATCGTGAATAAATGGTATGTGGTCGTCATTTTACAAATTAGCAGTATGTTATGCTATGTCATTAGAAATGGATTTTAGAGTAGAATAAAAATATAAAATAAAATAGGGTTTTATTATTTAAAAAACTTTTGAATTTTTCCTTGTCAACTTCACAAGTATATCAAATGATACATATCATGATATATTACGATATATATCACGATATTTATGCCGAATAAATATCTAAATTTCTGATATGTGCGTGATTTTCCACGGACAATGCCGGGAAAGCTTATGAGCGGAATCGCTCATATGACCGGATCAAAAGAGCTGGCGAACTGACTTAGTATCAGAGCCATAAAACAAAGACATAGACATGGACATAACTCTAACTAAACTTTACCGGCAAAATAATTTTGGTAATATTCTAGAAAGTTGCGGCAACTCCGATTTTGACGAAATTTGGTATATGGGGGTTTTTGGGGCGCTGATTACGAATCTGAAACGTTTAATTCTTAAGATATCTATCATTAAAGTGAAAAATCAAACTAACCTTATCTTTATTACGTTCAGTTATTTTTTTGCATACAATTATTGAGTTAAAAGTAAATTGGCACACAATGTTTCATTTTCACCATTTAAAAACCTGTTGTTTCCATTAATTGCAAATCTTTACTTTAAACCATTGCCTTTGGCAGTACTATATGTATGTATACATAGTTGGAGCGTTTGTAGTCGTAGCTTTTTAATTTAATAGAAAAAAGGTGTAAAATAAATAAATAAACAGGTTTTAAATGGTGTAAATTAAATATTATATGCCACTTTAGCTTTAAATCAAAAACTGTGTGCAAATAGAAGAGGAATATCGTGAAAATAAGGTTAGTTTGATTTTTAACTTTTATGTTGAATAACTTGAAAAATGATTCGTGACAAGCGCCCTAGAAAAATCACATATACGTAATTTTGTTAAAATCGGAGTTGCCGCAACTTTCTACACAATTACAAATATTTTTTATTTTGAGTTTTTTTTATCAATAAATAACATGTTTTCATTTTTTGTACTACTAATAAATTTTAACATTTATGAATGTCAAATTTTATTATTATTAACATTTTGTATTATCCTTGGAAAACAAAAATATCAAAATATCCGATATATATCGCTTTTATCCTATATATATCGTAATTATCCGATATTTTCCATAAATATCGTGATATTTATGATAACTGTCAATTACATTAAAAACTGAAATTACAAAATGTAGGTAAGTAATTATTTTAAAAACGAAATAAAACACTGCCTGTAAAAGCAAAATAGATCATTTTTTTAATTGTCACATCTTACTTGGCAAGAAATATCAAAGCATAAATAAGAGCGGAACTTAAGTTTCTTTAAAAGTGATCTGTAACCGCCATTTTGAAAAGACACACCCTGTAAATGTTAATTTAGGCTTTTTATACTGTAAAATTTTTTAATATTCCAACAAAATAACAAAATTTGGGGAGGAACCATTAATAGCCGCATATTTGTACTAATTTCGTCGATTTGAGCAGATTCAACTATGTTTGATTTTTTTTTCAGCCCCCTTAAAAATTATTATTTTATTTTTATAAATTTTTTTGGCTAATTTAATTTTTTTAAGTATGTTTGATACAATTTTGATTTTTTTTAACCCCAAAACACCCTAAAAATAAAAAAATACCTATTTTTCTGATTTTTCCACCGAAACCCCTTAAAAATTAAAAAAATGTCTAGCAAATAGTTATTTTAGCCAAAATATTTTTTTATAAAAAAATTAATTTTGCCCCCAAAAGAACCCTTAAAAATAGCAAAAATCTCGTCAAAACCGCATATTTGTACGAATTTCGTCGATTTGAGCAGCTCCAACTTTTTTGGTTTTTTTTCAGGGAAGGCCCCTTAAAAATTATTATTTTATTTTTGTAAATTTTTTTGGCCAATTTATTTTTTTGTTTTTAGTATGTTTGATACAATTTTGAATTTTTTTATGCAATAAATCTCAATCTACTAAACAATTCCAACATATTTTGAGCATAAGTTTGTTTGAAAAATAGTTAAATGTTCAATAATTTACTCAAAACACAACACCGAAAACGGTCGACCGTTTTTATTTTAAAATTAAAAACTATTTGCAAAGCACAATCAGGCAAAAAAATTCTGGGTAGTTTTATTGATTTGGTAAGGAAAAATAAGTAATAATTTTCTTTTCTTGCAGTAAATAAAAAAGATATTCCTAAATAAATTTAATCTACAAAATAAAATAAAAATCCTTAAAATTAAATTATAAATCTAACCCAACAAAGTATATTTTTCAACGTAAGACTAGTATCACTTGTCTGAATTTAAATTAGATATTAATTCAATATAAATGGGAATTTTATGGTTTTCGTAATGTAGAAGTTCATTGAGAATCCTTGCGATTTTGGCGTAGATCCAAAAAGGCGTTTGGAATGAAAAGCGTTTTAAATGTTTTTTTAGAGTACTTGGGTAATTTTAATTTTTCAAATTATTTGTAATGGCTTCTTAAATAACAAACAAAAAATACGCAAATTGGCATAAAAAAAAGCGTCTACTAAAATGAGTAATTCAAAACATCAGGTAGTTAGTTAGATTAGCATAATAAATTAAAAGTAAAATAGTAATTTATGTAACAAGTGCATAAAGTGATACTTTTTTTACGCATGGGAAGTTTGACAGCACGAGCCTTTAGGCCAGTGCGGCAATCCCATGAGTAAAAACGACACTTTATGTATGTGTTAGATGCTATATTTTTACCACGACCGTATAAAAATTTCCCAAAATACCAGTTTATACATGTTTTATTTATTTAAATTTATTATTTTAATTTTGCTGCACAGCCAAATTGCAACAAAAAATCATAACCTCCTTATTTTTTTAAAAACGATTATCCTCTACATAACTATTCCGTAACTTAATTTTAGAAAATGGTATGTACTTACTTTTTGTAAAAATAATACTAAAACAGTATAAATTCCTTTTCAATTTCATAGGCATCCAAATTCATTATTACTATTAATTTTTAATAATTTCTATTACATTTATTCGCAAAACTCTCAAATTTTAAAACTAGTGACACATGAACTAAAAGAAATAATGACGAAATTAAAAGTTGACCGTTTGGTTCAGTTGATGTCGCGTTTACTGTTACATTGCATAAATTGATATTGAAGTTTATTGAAACGTAAAACACTAATTCAAAGTGTGAAAAACAGCTTCGAATGAAAAGCGAACACTTTTATGTAGTGTGCTGGAATGGAGTACTGCATTTTTTTTAACGGTCGTAACTATTTTAAAATGCACTAAAATCAATAAAATAATCTTTTTCTTCAAACATTTACTATCAACATACAGGGTGTTTCCTAACAACGGTACGAAACTTAAATGGGGCGATTTCTCATGCCTTTTTCTAAAAAAAAGGTTCTTATAGACATAAGTCCGGACTTACTTCAGTTCTGAGATACGGCGTTAAAGTTTTAAAAAACACGATATTTTTATATCTTAAAAAGCCTTTTACCGATTTAGATGAAATTTGGTACACTTATTAAATGTAATAATGCGCTTATAAAGCTTAACCTAGATTAAGGTTATTGGGTTCAGTGGCGTCTCAGTGGGCACCATAGCCGACATTATTAACATAAAAGGAGCCACTGACTTTTTATCAAGTTTTTATATCTTTTTCCGAATTAGCAATTAAATATGCAGCTTTTTAGTCTCTAAATTCTTTCATATCTAGCTTATATTCGAGAAAAAAAATTAAAGCAATTTTAATTTTCTCTAATAAGTACCTATAGACAGGATAGTAAAAAAATTATTTGCTTTAAAATAAATAAGCAGTCGTGTATATTATCGAAAATCGTCTATTTCCTTTTTACTTAGGTCAAAATTCTTATTTTTTAATTTTGGATTTTATTTTATGTTGTTTATGGATCCTTTATAGCAGGGATGGCGAACCTTTCCGTATAAACGTGCCATTTTTGTCTAAAAGTGTATAATGATGTCCTACGCGTGCCATGAAACACTTTTAAGTCAGTAAAAATTTTGAAGAGCAAAAAAAGGTTCTGAACTTCCAACTTTCAAATGATGTGATGAGATGAACCTCCATCCTGTGGCACGCGTGCCATTGGTTTGCCAGCCCTGCTTTATAGTATCACTTAAAGTAGCTTAATTTTTTTCTATATGGATGAATCTAAAGAAGTTGTATTTTTAACTGCCTCAGCGGAAAAAATATAAAAACTTTATAAAAGTCAGTGGCGTACTTTGTTTTCTCAAAATATTGGCTGTGGTGCCCACTAAGACGCCACTGGGCCCAATAATCCCAATCTAGATAGAGCTTTACAAGCAATTTATTACATTAAATAGATGTATTCAATTTCATTCAAATAGGTTGAAGTGTTTTTGAAATATATAAAAATAAAGACCATTTTTAAAATATGTAACGCCCTGTCTCTCAGAAATATGGCAAGTCCGGACATATGTTCATAGGAACTTTTTCATCAAAATACATAAAAAATCAACCCCTTAAGTTTCCGTACTGTAGTTAGCAAACACCCTGTATAACGTCATTACATAATTTATATGATATAAACCCAATCGGGAAATTAAGGTACTCGTATTTTCTTAGTTTACAGATTTAAAAAATAAAATCAATCAGATCAAATTATTAACTTAACTTGTTTATCTACACAGGTTAATGTCGCTACAAGTTTTTATATCATATTAATAAATTGTGTAATGACGTTACATGTTGATGGAAACTTAATTTTTTACTTTTTAGTTAATAGAGATATGCAGAGGCGCACTTACAGTCTTGCCGCCCAGTAGGCTATTTTGTTTTTCGCCACCCCCATTTCCTCATCTTTTTCCGTCCTGAAAAAAGGTTAGAAAAGCAAAAAAAAGTCCTCACTTCCATTTCTTTCGATTGTGGGTACAAAGAAATTCCAAATCCAACAAAATTATTCATCATGAAAACATTTTTAACAGCAAAAAAAAAAAAGTTCCTCACTTCCGCATTGATTTGCCGCCCCCAAAATCCGCCGCCCTAGGCTTCAGCCTACTCAGCCTAATGGCAAAGGCGCCACTGGAAGATATGGGTGGTGCTGTAACGTCATGCGGTATTAACGTAACCGCTATTATGACAGTTAAGTTATGCGCATTCGATTTTACCGTCGCTGGTGGTAATAACGTTTCCGCAAGGAGTAATTTGCGGGCTAATAACGCCGTGTGCTATTTAAAATAGCGAATAGAATTGCCATGCGCACAATATTTTTCTTTGTTTATTTTTTAAGGTTATATTATTTATTTCAACGATTTATACAAATATTTTTGTAATAGAGCCACAGAGTAAAGTTAAACCACTAATCTTTGATAAAGCATTGCTTTTTTTTATTTTGGAATAAATATCGCAGGTGGAAAAGAAACGAAAAGGTTAGGATTCTCGGACGACAATGACCTGGCTTTACTAAGAGAATGTCAAAATTTGTCTGGAAAAGTGGGAAATGTACAGTAAAATGTGTTTGAAATAACGGGAAAAACTTTGAGTATTCGCACATTAAAGGATCATTTGTTTTCAATTTTGTAAATTCGCAGACAGGAGTAATTAACCGTTTCTCATCTCATCTCCATATCTCTAAAAACACACACCTAAATACCGTATGCGGTATCTAAATAGCGCCTTACTAAAATAACGAACGTAGGCGGTAACCAAAGTATCCATATCTCTCTATTGCTGGATTCTAAAAACCCCAATGTTATTAAAGAAAGTGGCCAAATATGGAATACCATTTTGTTTTTTACACATAATATGCATAAAAATTATAAATAAAAAACTTCTTCTAGTACCTAATTATTAACAATCATATATTTGTCCTTTATTTTGTAAAATTTTTTAGTTACATTGATTAATTTTAATTAAGACTAAAAAAAACTAAAAAATTATGAAGATAGTTAAATATGGAATAGGTATATTCACATATATCTGTCCTTTATTTTGTAAAATTTTTTAGTTACATTGATTAATTTTAAATAAGATTTTAAAAAAAACTAAAAAATTATGAAGATAGTTAAATATAGAATAGGTACCCCAAATATGGAATACTATAAACTAGACTGGCCAAAAAATCGAGTTTTATTTTTTTGTGAGTAATAAATGGAAAATATTGTTTAGGGTGACAAAAAGAAAATATCGTGAAGATTTGAGACCTTAATATTAATATTTAGAGGTCCTTCTCCTTCAATTTAGTATTAGTGGTATTTTTTAAAAACTTTAAAAAGTTCTAAAAAAGCTATAAAACAAAACGTTACTACAGCGACAAAAGGGTTTGCTCTACTGGCATGTTACCACTTCCACTCGCGAATGGGCATTTAAAAAATAGACACACCCTCTAATTGCGTGAGTGAGTTTCCGTTTAAGAGAAATGCCGGTATTCCATATTAGGGATACTATTCCATATTTTGTCACTTTCCTCTAATGTTTTTGTACTAGACTCTAGCGGCCTGAACTTGGGGTATCTTGCAAACATTAAAACTGAATGTAACTTTTAGATACAAATTTTTAGTCTTTACCATTTTAAGAAACCATTTTTAGACACTTGTATTTAAAAAATTCACTTCCTCTATGACCAGACCTAAACTATACAGGGTGTTTCAGAATAAAATGATGATGTTTAGGAGTGTAAATACTTAGGTTAAAAAGTTCAAATAAACCTATAGCCTATATGTCTTAACTCTTGAGATACAGAGTGGTAAAAAAACTCACTTTTTAAGTGTTTACCATACTGTATCTAAAAAGGTAAGCCATTTAGGAAGACAAAAACGGAGTAGCTAAAAAAGTTATTTTTTTATTTATTTAAGATACAGATGGCAGTTGGCGCCATCTAGAGTTTATAAAAAAATTAAATCATATTTCAATTTTGCACTTTCCAAAACCCCTCTTACCGAATATTGTAAAAATATACTTATTATTAACAAAATAATTTATAAAAAACTAAAAACAGATTTAATTTTTGACACCCTGTGTTTCCAAAATTATCCAAGGTAAGTGGTGTTAGAACGTCATATTTTAGACCCAGGAATTTGTGGTGGCATATTTTCCCCACCTTTTGAGAGATCCCTATATAAAAATAATTGTATTATTAGAAGTACAGCTTATCCTTAGTGATAGAGTGAGCCAAAATAGTATACCGGGTGATGCATTGCCGGGCGGGACATAGGAAATTCCATGTAATTTTTAATGGGGTCAATTATTGGCTCCCCTAATTATTTTAGAGAAAAATTCTATTAAAGAGCATGCAAATCTACGTTCATGGTAAAAACTTTAGATTTTTCGGTTAACCCGTTTGCTAGTTAGATGCTAATATATTTTAAAAAAATTGTTACATTATTATCGCCTCATATTTATGAATAACAATAAAAATACCAGTTATCGTGAAATAACGTTGTCATTTTGAAATTTAGTGCTTTATTATTATCAAAAAATCGTACAGTGAAAAGATTAAAGTTGTATTTATACAAACGAACTAAGTTAAGTTAAACTAAACTAGAGTAACAAATTTTAAGAACTTATGACATTTATAATATTTACATGCAATAAATTATTAATATTATTAAAATTATTAATATGTTGGACATAACTAACTTAAGATTTAAGAAAATTTTCAAATATTCCTCCATTGACTGCTAGACAATAACCCGGACGTTCATAAAATTGTCTTCTTACATTGGCTAACTGGTAAATTGAAATTTTATTGCTATACTTTTCTTCAGTAGTATAACTCATGGTTAATCTTTTCGCTCTACGATTTTGTGATAATAATAAAGCACTAAATTTCAAAATGACAACGTTATGTCACCCTAACTGGTATTTTTACTGTTGTTCATAAATATGAGGCGATATTAATGTAACAATTTTTAAAAATATATTAGCATCTAACTAGCAAACGGGTTAACCGAAAAATCTAAAGTTTTTACCATGGACATAGATTTGCATGCTCTTCAATAAACTTCAATAAGAGTTTTCTCTAAAATAATTAGGGGAGCCAATAATTGACCCCATTAAAAATTACATGAGATGTCCTATGTCACGCCCGGCGATGCATCACCCGGTATAATTCATATAAAAAAAGTTCTATAGCGCTCATATTGACCTTCAAAGTTAGACTAAAAAAATCTTATTTTAATTATACCTTTTGAACTGTTGTCACAGTACCAATGATATTTTGGCAATGCTTCTTTCTATAGGGAAACGGCTGTTCAGTAAGTCGGGATTATACAGGGTGGGACAATTAATTTTAATTTTATGTATGCATTTTTGATACACGAGACAAATTTGACATTTTGCTTGGACTGTTTGATTCCTTTATATTTTTTCTACATAAAAGATAGACCCTATTTAAATCAATACCATGGACTGTTTTTTCTAAAATTACATTTTAAATCCATTGTATGTATGTATTTAGGTATAAATATATATATTTTTTTTGAGAAAATAATTTAAATGTAGTAAAATTATTAAAAATGGTGTTTGTGAGCCTTGTAAACTTTATAATACTGATAAAGACTTTTTTTTAATAATGTTAGCATATTTTAATAATTTTCTAAAAAATGGATTTTTTTTTATTATAGGTACAAAATGATGGTTTGTCTGGACTTAACATGTGATTTAATTAAATATGGTCAAAGATATCAATTTAAATAAGGTATATACCTTTTTGTACATAAATGATGAAGGAATGAAACGGCCAAAGCAAAATTGTTAGAGTCACCTGTGTTAAAAATGCACAAATGAAATGAAAAAAAAAATTAATTATATGTCTCACCCTGTATAATTTCGACTTACTTCTGTAACTGTTTACCTATAAAAAGAAGCACTAGTATAAGGATATTTAGTTGTTCAAATATCATTGGTACTGTGGCAACAGTTTAAAAGTTATAATTGAAATACCAATTTTGAAAATCAATATTTCCCTAAAGAAGCGCGTTAGATCTTTTTTATTTGAAATACTAACATTATTTTAGCTTACTCTATCACCTCAATCATTTTTGACCTCACCTTTCAGAACACCCTGTATGTTCTTTTCTTAAATTTGTATTATTTGTCACTGTTTTACTTTAATATTGGAAGAGTAAATAATAAAAATTATAAATACTTATTAATCGCCTTGAGTATAAAAGTAGAGAGAGACATAAAACAGCTGATGTTCACACTGTTAATAAACATGAACTACTTTAATAGGTACTTTGAATGTACTATTTATTTACCCTGTTTGTTGCTAAAGAACTTGCACTGTCTAACACTACTTTTAGAAAAAGTGTTGATTTCAACCTAATTTATGAGAACTGGAATCCTGAAATTATTTCTTGGTTATTAGGTACCTACCTAATATGATATATATATATCATCAGCAATCAAATGTTTGCATACAAAAGCACCAACTTGTCATGTATTTTTTACCAAAGACATCAGTGAATTGTAGCATAAAATAGCTAACTACCGCAAATTGTAGATATAGGGTTGCTGTAGTTGATGAGATGTGTGTTTGGGGCATTTTGCTGCTATCAAACTATGACATAGCGTGTTTAACTAACAGCATTTGAACTTAACATAAATCTTAAGCTACATTTATAATCACTTTTGAATTATCAAATTGACATTTAACCACTTGGTTAAACTTCACTTTTCAAATCCTAATTTGATAAAGTAAAGTTTAACCAATTGTTTAAAAGTCAGTTCGCAAATTCAGAAGTGATTGTCAATGTGGCATTAGATTTAATTTCACTTAACGGTAAACCAATTTAAAATATTTCTATAATATTATAATTGAAACAAATAGTCAAAAGAAAAATGCATTTTTAGTACAACAGACAGGTGTAGGAAAATGTAAATTATGAATCATGGAATGAAATAGGTGTTTGTTGCAGTTTCATTGTCATAACTGATAACATTGGTACCACATTATTTTATAATAGCTAAATTGAATTTAAATTTTGTTTGGTAAAAACCTTATTATTATGCAGAAAACTTACAAAAAAAACCATAACAGGCTGACTTTTTACTAAAAGTTACTGGAAGCATTCTAATGCTGGTTTACATAGCTTTCTGGTTTATTAAGTATAACAATCATAATATAAAAAAATGTTTGTATGGCACCAAAGATGACTCAGTGTGTAAAGAAGTGCCATAAATACTTAATATTTTGATTTTCATTCGAAAATAGTCATATAGACTTTTACCTAACCTAAAACCATCATAAATGAGTGACAGTCGAATATACTTTTTTCAACGTTCTTATAGTTTTATAAGTGTTTTTAAATTTTGTTAGTAAAATTTAAAGGGTAACAGTAAAATTGTATAAAAATGTAAATTATGTTCATAAAGTGCCGCATAAGTAGTCGCAAGCCACATTCGGCAAAAATGTCAGAATATAATCGATTTTGAGCCGCCAAAGGCAGTGTTCGCCAGAAATTGTAAAAATGTGGTATGACAAAGATCACTTACAGAATAAATGTGGAAAAAGGATATTAAAAGCTTCACTTCAGTCTCGTACACACTCAAACAACTCGGTTTACAACACAAAACATGAAATAAACTCAATTTTCACAGGTACCACATAACACCCAGAAAGTCAGAGACCGACTTCGGCAAATTCCGAAATTACGATCGTGGCGTAAATAGCATGCGCCTCGTTGGAACTTTACGCTTTTGCCACAAGGAGTCCCTAGTTACCACACGAAAAGTTTTTATCTTTTTAATTTGGCTCTACGCCCTAAAGATTATGGAAGACTATCGCTATCCTTTATTTTTGTGTAATATTAACATGGAATGAAAAAATGATGCCAATCTATAGTGTAGGCATGTTTTAAGATCGATATTTTTAAAATGTCAATTTAGCCCTAAATCGAGAACTGTTTGAAAAAACTAGAGGAAATATACCTATTAAAAATATTAATAAGGTAAATTTGCTTTTCAAGTCTGATGATGGGTATCTCGAAAACGAAACAGGTCCGACCAAAAGTTCTTTCAGATTCGTCCTCAGTGCCCCAAAAACCCCCGTATAGGTACCAAATTTCATTAAAATCAGTGATGCGTCCGGTTTGGGTAATTATCTAGAAAGTTGCGGCAACTCCGATGTTTCTCGAGATATTCATCATCCAAGTTAAAATACAAACTATTCTTAGTTTCATTAAATTCCAAATCTTTTACTCCTAAAACACTGCAACCATGCATACACCTATGTGATAGATGTTTACAGACATGGCGATTTGATTTAAAGTAAACCTTTTATATTAATAAAGAAAGGCATAAAATCAATAAAAAAGCATATTTTAAACAAGGTTTATTTATATACACTTGGAATAGGTTGCGACAAATCATCGACTTTAGGCGGTTCGAGGTCGGGGACGCAAGGGAAAGCACTGGCACAAAGTTGGCAAGACTGGGTTAAGTCATCATATTTTGACAGCTGATGATTAATCCAGTGGCGTCTAGAATTTGTGCTTTACGTATTGCATCGTTTTCAAAGTGATATTTCTGTAAAGATGTGATCCCAAAGGTTTTTATTTAAAGTTGAAGAGGTTGCCACTTAATAATATTTAAAACGTGTTTTGTAAACGGTTATTCTAATAATACTATAAACTGTATTTCTCCGGCACTGATGAACATGGCCGATAAATGGTCACTGTGACGTCAACACACGTCAAATCAATATGGCCGTATGTCGCGACCCTATATAGACCGACTCTGGTTTTTAAAAGGTTTTAATTGTTTAATGAAATATTGTGTGCCAAGTTAATGTTATATCAGGAATTTTTCTGCCAAAGGAAGGGAGGAAAATAGTAAAAATAAGGATAGTATAAATTTTCTACTTTGATGACGAATATCTCGAGATCGAAACATTTCCGAAATTCTTTCAGCTTCGTGATAGCGCCTCGAATAACCCCCGCATACCAAATTTCGTCACAATCGGAGTTGCCGCAACTTTCTAGACAATTACCCCGGTTTGTAAACAATGTAAACAAATAGCGAAAAAATAGATTTTTTATTTTTAAATTTTTAATCATTAGTTTAATCCTAAGATTTATTTGCGCAGATAACCGACACTTTCATAATACCGGGTCCGGGTCTAATACCAAATTATATTTATTTAAGCGGTACTGGAGTATCGATCACATTGCTTTCGTTGTCATCTATTAATTTTAGGCGTTCAACCAATTATAACCGCGGTATTATTTGGTGACAACTTTGACGTATAATAAATTGTTTAAACGTCAACATAACCAATTGGTGAATACCGTTAAAAATTGGTTCATCGCCTAAAATTGGTGATCGTTGTATCGACTATTAATTACATCACTAAATTTGGATTTTTAATTTGACAGCTCTGACTAATTCTGTCATGTTAATTTTCAAAAAGTACCCAATTTCTGATTTTTTTTCTGTAAAAATTAATTTTAGAGATCTGTGCAGCACATTTGTGACAATGAGTGACCCAGGATTTTCGAGAATGGAGGTTGTAAATTTGGTAGTTAGGTTAACTTTGGTTTCTGCAGCAACTTTTTGGAGTATAAAATGGCTTCTAAATCAGGTGGATCCCACAAATAAAAGTAAAAAAAGGCCAGGCAAACTGCTGAAGAACAGCTAAGAAGGTATAATTCTATTATTAAAGATTTTCTTAAAGTAATAACTTGGCTTTTAATTATCCGAATGTTTTAACCCTATTCAAAGCACATTTTCATGATTTTTAAAAACCTTGTATCCAGCAAACAGCCCTCAATCAATTTGGAATTATGTACCTACTTAAAATTATTAACAATAACATTTTTTGAGGAATATATACCCGTTCAGTTAAATAACTTAACACATAGGCAAAGTGAGGAAAAGAAACGGTCTAACCTGAATACCCACTTCTAAACGTTTCTCTGATTGCATTAGTCACATACATCCTTTTTTTGTTGCTTTACTGGCTGATATCCCAATACCTACTTGCTTAACCAGTAGACAAGCCTAAATTTAAATCTAATGTGTTGCCTTTTAGGTAAAACTAAATTTGATAAGTGTGATCTTGAGTGACTCTTTTTAAGTACATATCGCTCATGGGCAGCATTAATTGCATAACACAAAAAACACGCGTTTTGTTCTTAGAACAGGTGTAAAGATAAAAAACATACCTATTTTTTTTAGCAGCAAAACTGCCAAAAAAATATAAACTTTAAAAGTAATATTTGTTTAAAAAACTAAAACATTTCTTATGCATCTGCCTTAGCAATAAAAACTTTAAGCTCACGAACAATATTAAAAAATATTTATATAAAATTAGTGGACCTACTCAATAGATATTGCCTAGGTTAGTTAGATTTTTAATTCAAATTACTCTTGAAATCCCTTTATTGGTTGGCTGCTTTATTATTTTATTGTATTAAGAAAATGAGGTATAACCTGAAAACAAAGTTAAATAATTGTGATGTAGCCTTAACCTTTGACTTTTCCTTACAGTGTTACTGGTGTCGTGGGGCCTCACAGGCCTTCACATAAGTAGTCATATTTTGTAGAATTATGTTACGGGCACTGATTATTTTATTATATGATAACTACATATATTTACCTATAATTAAAACAATTGAGATATAAGAAATTATTTATTTTTCTATTAGGAACTCCTAGCTTTATTTAAACCATCAAAAAGTAAACAAATTGACTTCTTCTACATTTCTGTGGAAAACAAAACATGAACTACTAACTCAAATTATACTTTTTTATACGTAAATTAGACATAATTAAATAATAAAACCAAAGTTTTTCCTTCGTAGCTTGAAAATTGAAAAAAACGAAGTTGAGCCTGAGATGCACGACAATACTTTGTGTGCACCATACTTACCTATTTCGCTGCGGCCGACATAACTATCCCTCTCTACTGTGTGGGCACAACTAAACTCGAAGGTACTGAGGCGCACAAATAAGGGGAGTTTTTCTTACCTACTTAGCACTGCCTTTTTTGAAAAAATGATTAATTTTTTTGTGCTATTCTGTGCCGTTAAAAAGAACTTTATTTATGCATCTATTTCCGAGTTACAAAAAAAACAAAATGGGGGTACCTACTTAGTACTGTGTTTTTGAAAGAATTACTATATTTTCTTTTGGGCTGTGTTGTGCTGTTTTTGTGCTACTCTGAGCCATCAAAAGACACTTTATTTATGCATTTATTTCCGAAATATAAACGCGAGTTTATTGCAAATTTTGTAACCACGAAGCTAAAACTAGCTACTAAAATTAGGATGTGACCCAGTGGAATATATACTAGTTCATAACTTTAGTGCGCAAAATCCTATTTTGTTTCTTTTATATCTTGGAAATATGTAAATACATAAATAAAGTTTCTTTTAACGGCACAGAATAGCACAAAAACAGCACAAAAAAAAAAAAAATTTTTTTTAAAAGGCTGTGCCAAGTATGGGGATATGTTTTTTATTTTTTTTTAACTTATATTTTTATACTTAAACCAACTTACGATCCTTAAAACATTTTTATAAATATGTGTGAAATCACGTTTCTCGTTATTCGATCGGCCACTCAGGCCCCACTTCACCAGTTAAAGGTTCTAAGAAAATATTTTTGGTAAATTAGGTAATCCTTCAATGTCGTCCATTTGTATAAGTTTGTTATACATTTTTTGGTAAAAATGATACTCACTGATTTAAGACCCTTTTTTAAATAAAACACCAGTGGCGCTGATCAAAAATATCCCATTTTTAATTAAAACTTAACAAACTTCCAGGACCAGGATGGGAATAGGGGTGCTGGGCAAAGTAAAATAAGTTAATATTCGTCAAAATCCCATCCAAAATTAAGTAAAAATCTTTATATATATATATTTGTTAAAAAATGGAGAAATTTGGAAGAAAATTGATATCCATGTTTTATAACCTCAAATTAGCAAACAGGGATAAAGAAACGTCATTTATTGGAATATAAAGAGCATTTGGCAACATCAAAAATATATCAAAGAGATATATATATATATATATATATATATATATATATATATATATATATATATATATAAATATATATATTTTAAAATTCCTTAATAAAGCCAATTTAAAAAAAAAAGAGACTTGACTAACCAGAACTAACCTGACTATGACTTCGGGCATGTTAAATTTTATTTAAATAAATCCAATACATATAGAACTCAGATGTGTAAAGTTGAAGCCGTTGTTTCCAAATGTTCAGATTAAAAGTAAAAAAAAACACATTTTTGTTTTTTACAAAAAAATACAAAATTTTTATAACAGCGCCATTATATTATAATTAAGAACAAGAGTTAAATGTGAGCCAAAATATTTTTAGAAATCATAAAAACCCGAGAAAACTCTAAACGGCATAATTACCATTTTTATAATGGATGGTATTTATTTGGGTACACGCCAAAAATTAAATTAAAAGTACTAAAAACCAAAAAAATTATAACAAGTAAAAAGATGATTAAAAATTTGACATTAATGTAAAAGATTTCAGAATATCCTAAAGAAAGATTCAAGTTTTACATTTTTAACTAATAATAGTTAATTTTTATTTTTATTATTTCTATTCAATTTGTCTTGACAACGGTGGCAGATTTGCCACCGAAACGGCGATTTTGAATCATCTTTTTACTTGTTTTAAATATTTTGTTTTTTAGTACTTTTAATTTAATTTTTGGCGTGTACCCAAAGAAATACCATCCATTAAATGAATCCGCCGAACTACAGAACATATCTTCAATACCATTTTTATTATGTAGGTTAGGTGCAGCTGGTAATACAGTTCAAATAAATAAACTCACTGACTATGAAATGATGATAGCTGCACACCTAGTAAACCCGCAGGAAATTAGGGTAACCTGGGATGACATTGCTGGTCTGGAGGGCCTTATCCAAGAACTAAGGGAAACTGTTATCTTACCAATACAGAGAAAAGAGCTTTTTGCTGATTCGTTATTAACTACAGCACCAAAAGGTAATATAACTTATTTTGATCTAGTGAAAATAATTTTTAAAATCAGTTAATCTAGGGCTTCCCTTCCCAAACTGCGTCGCGACGCTCCAGGGCGTCGCACTGTCGTCCCAGGGGCGTCGCGTGATGATGCGACAAAAAAAAGGAAAGGGAAGGACCTTTTTATTTTTTCTGTCGCGCGTCGATGTGTCAAAAAAGGAAAGGACCTTTTTTATTTCTGAAGTTGAAGCCTAGGGCGCCGTGTGATAAAATAGGCACCACATAGGGAAAGACCTTTTTTTGTTACCAACTATATTTCTGTTGGGACCCCTGACTTCTTGGCACTTCAAGGGCTTAGTAAGACAATTACAAGCTTCCAAGGGCGGCACAGTGCAAATAATTAAGTACTTCAATTATTAATTTAAAAAACAAGCTAGTTTATATATTTTGTCATTTTTACAGATAAACATCTCATACCATACACCAATAAAATTGGTATAAAAAATTAATTAATATTCTTAAAGATATACTTACAGGGTCTTCAATTTAAAACTAAAAAGTTAATAATATTTTTTTGCTTCTCTTGAATAATTTAAAATCTTTACCTACAAGAATTTTATATTCTCTTAAGACAAAAAATATTTTTTATTTAAATTTTAATTTGGATTTAAAAGAAAAAAGATTTGTTTAAATTATGTTGGTAAGTAAATTCCTTTATTAAAAAATTACAAGCAGTTTAGAAAATATTTGTAATTTTTTATTGTTAGTTTTTTCCCAAATCTCATACTTACCTGCAAAATTTTAGTTTACAGGTAAGTATGCATCCATCCTTTTTATGACAGGCTACGATAAAGTTGATAGAGGCGTTTGATTAAATTAAATGTTTTATTTTAATGCGTATAAGTAACTGTATGTAAATTACCCTAATTCTTGTAGCTTGCTAGTTAAATTATGAATAAATAAACTATTAAAAGAAATAGAAAGAGTAGTAATAGAAATAAATGGATGCATACTTACCTTCAAATGGAAATTTCCAAAATCGTTTGGAATAAAAACGTAATTTTTAATGGAAAACATGGTGGTGGTTTTTGGTTCGAAACGTCGCATAAATGTAAAGTGTGATATATCGTTGTATTTAGAATTTAAAAAAAAATGAGTTTAAAACCAAATATTTCGTCCATTTAAAAAAACAAAGTTGATTATGGTGGCTCAAAGACGAAACGTCGGATCTTAAATTTAGTGACATCATTTTATAGAACAGAAAAGTGACAATGTTAATGTGTCGATAGTTTTAAATTATCTCTTTAAATAAACCGAAAAGAAAATTAAAACTGCTGCAAATTTTTAAATTTTTAAAACTGAAATTTGTTAGGCCTAAAAATGCGCAACTTTACCCCAATTTAACCAACCCTGTATCTCTTACTGTTTCCGAGATCCTAATAGTGTTCCTTGAATTTGTAACAATCTGTATACTGGTACCAGTACTAGACTGGGCCAAAAAAATCGACTTTTCTTTTTCTTTTTCTTAATTATTATCAAAAAATTTTTTTTCTTAGTTAAGTTGCGAATAACTTTTGAAATACTGATTTTATGTAATAACATTAATAAACCTTTTTTATAGAGCATTAAATTCCCTTTAAGAATGTATGTTAATTTTCTCTACATGTTAATTTTTTCGTTAGTCATAAAATTCCAAAATAAAAAAGGTAAATCGGAAAAATATATCATTGTTTAAAGCTTGATCACTCGAAAACGGTTCGTCTGGAGTAAATATTTTAAAAGACGTTTTTTGTAGGTTATTTAATTCTCTAAAGATATATGTGCACATATTTTTTTACTTCGATAGTAAAGGAGCTTTGACGCAAAAATGAAAGTACAAATAAAAAATCTAAATTATAGGAGAGGGACCTCTAAATATTAATACTATACGATATTTTCTTTTTGTCACTCTTTGTTTAAATATTTGTAATATTTCAGACTCGATTTTAGATATCTTAGTTACTCTGTAGATTTATCTGAAGGCCTCTCAACAACTCTTGTGTTTTAACAGATAGGTTTTGGTCGCTTGCTTGATACTGGATGTAAACAGTAAAGAATCAGTATTTGTTGATCCCCTTCAACCATAATATTTTTAGGTGTTTTACTCCATGGACCACCAGGCTGTGGCAAAACTCTAATTGCCAAAGCAACAGCTCGTGAAGCAGGCACATTCTTTATTAATTTAGACTTATCGATCTTAACTGACAAATGGTATGGTGAAAGTCAAAAACTGGCATCGGCAGTATTTACCTTGGCTGTAAAATTACAGCCTTGTATTATTTTTATTGATGAAATTGATTCATTTTTGCGATCTAGAAATAGTTCAGATCACGAAGCCACTGCCATGATGAAGGCACAGTTTATGTCACTCTGGGATGGTCTGATCACAGACCCAAATTGTACCGTAATTATCATGGGAGCAACTAACAGACCTCAGGTAACAATTACTGCTTTTATCTTTGGAAAAAGGGATTGTTTTATTACCTTTTCACCGATACCATATATAAAATGAAGAATTTTGGACTTTTTTCAGGCATATATAAAATCTAATAAAAAAAAGTAATCTCAATAGAATAGCAACATATAAATTTTAAAAAGCCTAGAAAACTATAAACAATTATTATAAGGATAACAGTGGATGTATCAATAAATTTTTAAATAATACTTTATTTGAAATTTGACACCCTTAACTTTTTTAATATGATTTAAAGATATCCACATTTGAGTGGCTCAAAAAATCGACTATTTTTATGACTTTTGAGATTTTGGCACTGACAAATTGGTTCCTAGGCACCTCCACAGAATGCTTGGCAACGATAAGCGTTTAATTTTAATAGAAAGATACGCTTTATCACAGTTTTACATATTTTTCTTAGTCCTATACAAAAAAATTTCATATACCCCCATTCATTAATTATACAAAACAGTTTTCTTACACTCTTTTCGTAAATCTAACCATTAAAAAAAATATTTAAGGTCAAATAGTAAAGAATGAAAAAAACAAATGTTAAATTTTATTACTCACTAAAAAAATAATCGTCAATTTTTCTGCAGAGTGATTAATTTCTAAAAGAAACAGTAAAAACTCAATATTGTCAATAATTATATTTCAGCAAGTTCAAAATACAAAACATAAAACATATTTTTCTTAAAATTCTGTATTCTTTGACCTTAAATATCTTTTTAGTGGTCAGATTTATCAAAAAAGCATATAAACCACCTTTTTGTTAAATGTTTAATTTTCTACAAAATCCCTTTTCAAGTTTTGCTGTACGATTAACAAATGGTTAGATATCAATTTTTTTGTATGGCATTCAGAAAAGTATGCAAAACTAAAGTAAGGCGGATCTTCCTATTAAAATTAAGAGCTCATTGTTGCCGAGCAATTTCTGGAGGTGGCTAGAAACTATTATTTCAGTATTAAAAGGCAAAATAAAATTAGTTGACTTTTTTGACCCACCCTAATCAATATTTCAGCTCTTAACTGCCTTTGGGATAACTTTAAAAGGAAATAATGTCTTTAAAATGCATTTTTTTTTCATGTTTTTAGTTTAACAATTGTTATTTTTATTTAGGATTTGGATAGAGCTATTTTGCGCCGAATGCCAGCCACTTTTTCATGTTCCCATGCCAAACGTAGCTCAGAGGCGCCAGATATTAAGTCTTATTTTAGAAAACGAACCGACATCTGATGATCTTAATATCGAAGCGATTGCAAAGTGTACAGATGGTTTCTCTGGCTCAGACTTAAAAGAACTATGCCGTAACGCTGCAGTTTATAGAGTTCGAGACTATGTCCGTCAAGAAATCAATAGCAATATAAATAGAAGGCAAAGAAATAATTCTGAAGATGATGTTTACCATGACGCTCTACGTCCAATCACAATGGATGATCTGAAGTATTCCTATACCAAAATGCGCGAGAGTAAAATTCATTGTGGTTCCTTAAACCTACAACAAAGAATAGATTTGGATTAGCTACCGATGTTCCAGGTCTTGGGACCTGTTTTAGGTGACTTAGAAGCTTTCGAGAATAAATGTGACGAGTTTGCAGCTATTTTCGAGAAGTGTAGTAACTATAAAATTTAAATATGTAAGGCTGTGTTCGGTATAAATTAATAAAGACTAAGTATACTAGATTAATTCTTACACAATTTTTGGTAAATTGAGAAAAAATTCTTAATTTAATATTAGAAATATTTTGAAACTATGTTTTTGTTATATTATAAGTGATATTATTTTGAAAAATTGTCAGTTTCTGTTCTCACTCACTTGTAAGTGATCATGCTCATTTGGAAACGTGACAACAGATGTAATTTAAAATATTAATTAACATTCAAGTTAGCCACATAAGGTTTAAAAGAATGGTATCACTTTCACTTTTATCAGTTTGTTCACTGATCAGGTCTCGAAAAAATATTACAGTATTTTGGCATTCATAGGGTTTTATTACCACTTACATCAATTTATTTACTGAGAATAGTCCCTGGGCAGTAATGAAATGGACTTCATGATAAGAACACTTGTAAAACTTTTTTAGGGAGGTTCCTTTTGACGAGTCCACCACAAATACTGATACCGCTATATATGGCGCTTTAACCCAGCATGTCAGTGTCAAATGTTTTGGGTGTCGGACTGGGCGAACCCGTCATTTTTTTGTCGGACAAGTTTTCCACTATTCCATTCCAAAATGGTAAGGGTTACAGTCATAAAAACTTAAGTATTAAACACATGTTTCAGGTATCAGACTAGGCAGGTTACGTGGCTATAACTCTTACGATTTTTGGCACAATGTTTAAAAATTGTATTTAAAACACTGTGGTAAACTTGTCTGACAAAAAAAGACGCGTTTGCTCAAACCTTAGACCTTAAAATAAGGCTGGGATAAACCATGCACTGAAGCCGCTCGGCTTGTTGTGCGCCCAAGTATTTGGCCTCAGCAGGATTCAAACCCACCTCACATCCGTTGTGCGCTCAACGACTTAGCGCTTTACACACTAAGCCATTACTGGACACCCGAAACATTTGACATTAACATGCTAGGTTAGAGTGCCGCTTCTATATATGGCGGTATGAATATTCGTGCTAGACTCGTCAAAAGTCACCTCCCTAAAAAGGTTTTTAAAGGGTTCATATCATGAAGTCCATTTTATTAATGACCCAGAAAGAGAAGTTTTCTGGAGCTTAAAAAGACTTTGGTAACTATAACTTGTTTCAGCATTTATTGACAAAAAGTAATTTTACTGGATAGTTTTATTTTTTTATACTAGTTTAAAATATTTAAGTTAATGTTTAACACTTGTACTATATAAATTTTTACAGATTATTTCTAGTTTATGTTAAAACTGAAAAATGCACCTTTGCAATTATTTTACTTTACAAGTGCGATTCAGTTATCAAATTTATTTTTTAAGATATGAACAATTTTTAATTTTTTATTTTTGCTTACCAAAATAACAAAAATAGCAGGTTTGAAATATTTCTTTTTTTAGGTATAAAGCTGGTTATTTCTCTTGGTTGTAAATTATTTTAGAGATTAATCAGCTATAAGTTTACCATCACTTGCATTGTTTTTCTAACAACTAACGTTTATTCTCGTTTTGTTCTACTTAAACGTTAGTTAGAAGCGATGGTATATAAGATAAATAACAAATATTTTACAATGTTGTAATGTTTTGCTTCATAATTCTTGTAAAATTAATTGTGTGACTTAAATTGCAAGTCCAAGTAAGCTGGTGCATTTTTTGCAAAATTTACATAGGAAATCAACTGTATAAAGGATTTTTTAATAGAAACGTGTAAATTAAAAAAATGGAATGCAACATCTATACTGGGTTAGTAAAAAGTACTGCAATCTTTTAAACTGGTCAACTTGCATTCACAAAATTCGGTATCTGAGAGGTGTTGGGCATAAAGAATTTTACAGTGATGTCGGCAACGTTGCCAGATTTTCCAGTTTTGTGCTACACATTTATTATTATTTTTAATAATGAAATGCTCCGTTTATTTTTATCGCACTAAATTAGACAGACCGAATTTAATAAGTTCACAAATTTTTAAATTATATTTTTATTAGTTGCTAAGATATGACAACACTACTTTTTAGTAAAAAGTACAGAAGCGCTTAAATATCTCTAAAACCGCTTAAGCTGCGTTTATAAAATTTGGTACTTAGAGGTACTTGGGTAAGTAGAATCGAAGTGATAATGTCATTGTTGCCAGATTTCCTCGTTTTGCGCTACAAGTAATATTTTTGTTATTTTAAATGGAATGCCTTATATATTTTGATTGCAATGAAATGGGTGTACCTTTAGTAAGATTCCAAAATTTTCAAAACTTACTCTTTACCAGTGGCCAACATATGACAAGATCGTATTTTCATTAAAATCTGGCAATAGTGCTTATATCATTGTTTAATTAGGCATGCCTAGAAAACTCCAAATACCGAATTTTGTAAACCCAGCTTTGGTGGGTTTAGAGATAATTAGATGCTTACATACTTTTTGCTAAAAATTGTAGTTGGTCCAAGCTACTAATAGAGAGTTTTTAAAATTTAGATATATACTTAGTAAATTTGACCCGCTCAATTTAATGTAATAAAAATAAAAAGTACATTTCATTTTAAAAAACGAAAAATAAAACTGCAAAACTGGGAAATCTGGTAACAGGCAGTGCCGATATGTAGCTTTGGCAGTTTTAAAGATATTTAAGAATTGTAATACTTTTTACAAACCCAGTTTACCCAATACGCTAGTTAAAAATTACTGTTTAGTATATCAGAAATTATGGATATAATATAAAAGTGTTTTTAATTATGTGTTTTACTTTCCTTTCAGATAAACGAATACATTTTTTTATTTATTTACAACCATTATGCAATTTTGACATTTTCTACTTTTAAAAAGTTTGAAAGTGACACATTTGTCATTTTTACTTCTGGCCTACGGGAGGAAGTTAAAGTAACCCAAAGTTAGTTTTAACGACGTATGTATCCAGCGATTCATTCATAATTTTATGATAAACATTAAGCCAACAATCCTAATAGACAAAGGGGGTGAGGCAAGCGAGAAATGAAAATGGAGGACTTACTTTTTGACCTTGGTCGATAGTATGCACCCAACGACGTTGGTCTCTATTTACCTGTGAAAGTGAGGTGCGGAAATGAATAGTCTACCCTTCTACAAACAAAGCACTGCCTACCCATATTGTCTTTAAAAACACTTTCTAATCACCAACAAACACCAGAAAATACACAAAAAACGCATTATAAGCTTTATTTGATCACTTTTGGCTTTCCAAATTGTCAAATGACAGAAACCAACAGAAATGACAAAGCAAAGGGGGCGTCACCCACAAGCGTTTAGGAAAAGTTCATTCATGTTTTATTTACGACGGAGAAAAAAATTCTGTGCGGCGTTGCCGGGATTAACAAATAATCACGTATTTTCAGGATTTTGCTCTTTTTAAAAAGATAATAACTTATAATATTTCAACATATTTTTGTATTATGATATCTAAAAATAATAAAAATATATGTATTGTTTATTTAACAAGTTATATTACAAAATTCTTTAATATAGAGGCTTATCCAACAACTACTTGTGGTTAGTAAGTTAAGAGTGGAAAAATTAAATTTGGCAAACCACATTTTAGCGCTTTTACTGTGATGTATTGATGATAACAGCTCAAACGTAAACAAACCTGGTCCATACGTCGTTGGTTAGTTAATATTTATAATATAGACCGGCCTTAGCAACAGTCGAAAAAATGTAAATGTTTGCCATCTTGATGACATCTTGTTTGATATTTCACATATTTCTGTGACACCTTTACGCGCGATAAATGTCTGGTGGCGTAACGCGACTCTGTAAACCATCCTTTTCTCATGAAAGTAATTAAACACTTCACCTCGGTATGTAATGTACTATTTTTAAGAAAAAGTCATTCTTGATAAAATATTTGATGGAAATTGTATACAAAACAGGATGCTTAAAAACCTGAGAGACATCATTTTTCTCCAAGAGTAAACTACCATTATTTTTCATTTTAAATAAAAATTTTATTTAGAAACTGATTTTGCTGTTATGAAAACTGAATTATTTAAAATTAGTATTATAATATATTGACACAAATTACTTTTTTTTTTAATGGGACACCCTGTATATAATATCACTATTCAAAAATTCTTTTAAAAAGCTTTACAAAAATACCACATTTAATATATCTATCTTTAATAGTTTCTGAAATATGACTATTTAAATTTAAAAAAAAATGGATATATGTAATTTTCTATATCTACAGTCTATGCTTATAGTTAGGGATCCCTGGGCCATATTTACAAGTCATTACTAACAAGCTAATTTTTTCATGAGTAGCTTCATTTTGACGAGACGCCCAACTTTTTTCCTTAAACAATTTTCGTTGGTGGTAGCCTACAGGCAGAGGCGCACTTACAGCCTTGCCGCCCGTAGGCTATTTTATTTTCGCCGCCCCCAGCCTTGCCGCCCGTAGGCTATTTTATTTTCGCCGCCCATTTCCTCATCTTTTTCCGTCTGAAAAAGTTTAGAAGAGCAAAAAAAAAAAAAACAAAAAAGGTTCTCACTTCCATTTCTTTCGATTGTGGGTACAAAGAATTCCAAATCCAACAAAATTATTCATCATGAAAAAATTTTGAAGAGCAAAAAAAAAAAAAAAAGGTCCTCACTTGTATTTGCCGCCCCCAAAATCCGCCGCCCTAGGCTTCAGCCTACTCAGCCTAATGGCAAAGGCGCCACTGCCTACAGGGGTAGCAGGCATTAAATGTGTTGATTTGACAAATATTAAAAATTTGTTACTCTAACAGGGATTTTCTCTGTTTATTTTCAAGATAATTATCTAAATGCACCGAAAAAATATTTGTCCCACAAAATGTAAATTATCATTAAAGAGGCTTCGACCACCAAAATGTATGGTTAACGATGTCGTGAAAAATAACTACTAACCAGCTGATTTTTTCGTTAATTAAATAATCTAATATCTAATCTAATATATCTAATCTAATATCTAATCTAATCTATCTAATATATTATATAAAAATGCTAATGTACGTTCGTGTGTCCACGATTTTCGCTATCATCCGCAACTCCGATCGACTTCCCGTCGGGGTTACAAATACCCCTTGGTCTCCCATTGTGAGTAAGGGAGTTTGGTCGGGGTGGGTGGAAGTGAGTGGTTGTGGGTGGCAAAAATGTAAAATATGTGTAGTGGCGCCATCTGTTGTCGAGTAGTTGAACTTCATTCAGAACAACGGTTATTTGGGTCTCATATAAACTCCCGAGCGAAGCCGGGAATCATAACTAGTATATATTATATAAAATGCTAATGTACGTTCGTGTGTCCACGATTTTCGCTATCATCCGCAACTCCGATCAACTTCCCGTCGGGGTTACAAATACCCCTTGGTCTCCCATTGTGAGTAAGGGAGTTTGGTCGGGGTGGGTGGTTGTGGGTGGCAAAAATGTAAAATATGTGTAGTGGCGCCATCTGTTGTCGAGTAGTTGAACTTCATTCAGAACAACGGTTAATAAACTCCCGAGCGAAGCCGGGAATCATAACTAGTATATTATATAAAATGCTAATGTACGTTCGTGTGTCCACGATTTTCGCTATCATCCGCAACTCCGATCGACTTCCCGTCGGGGTTACAAATACCCCTTGGTCTCCCATTGTGAGTAAGGGAGTTTGGTCGGGGTGGGTGGAAGTGGGTGGTTGTGGGTGGCAAAAATGTAAAATATGTGTAGTGGCGCCATCTGTTGTCGAGTAGTTGAACTTCATTCAGAACAACGGTTATTAAACTCCCGAGCGAAGCCGGGAATCATAGCTAGTATTTATATAATTTAACACCCACAATGTCCTACAAATGGCGAGGTACGTCATCCAGGTCTTTTGATATTCATCAAATCAACATATTTAATATATATCTGCTATCACCAACGAAAATGTCTGTAAGGAAAAAAGTTGATCGTCAAAATGAAGCTACACACGAAAAATAAGCTTGTTAGTAATGACTGGTAAAAATGGTCTAGGGATCCCTAGCTATTAGTCCTGTAGATAGGTGTAGTGAAAATTACATATAATATTTTTCAGATTTAAATGATAATATTTCCAAAAGTATTAAAGATAGATATAATAAAAGTATTTTTGTAAAGCTCTTTAACAGGCCTCTTTAATGGGAGTATAATATACAGGGTGTCCCATTAAAAAAAGTAAGTTATGTCAATATATATCTGTTGATAAAATTGTTTCTTGTAGTCTTCATAAAAGAAAAAACCTGATAATTCACTGTACAAGTTGATTTTTGGATCATTTTTTTAAGTTAAGAAATAAAAAGTTATAGACATTTAAAATGTGGACAAGTTAGATTGGACGCACTGTACCTACAACACAATTCTCCAGCTGTAAACCAATGTTATCAAGGCAATTTCGCCAAATTATGGAATTCAATAAAATTTTGTATTAAGTGATATTTGTATTGTTTACAAACTTTATTCTAAATAAATTTTCCAAATGACTTTTTGCTTCAAAATAAAAAATAAAGGTAGTTTTCTCTTGGAGAAAAATAATGTTTTTCAAATTTTGCGATCCTTGTAAAAAAATCAATATTTCCCTCTGTAAATCAAATTTTTCTTTCAAGCAAAAATTTTTATTAAGAATAACTTTTTGTTGATAAATTAAATTTTTTGTCCATTTGCCCTCTCGTAAACCCCATCCGTGGACAGTGTATAATAAAGTGAGGGAAAAATCTCGACCGGCTATCCTCCACAATAATTTGTCCTCCAAGAAATATTTTTTTGTGCGATATTTAAAGAAATTTTCCGTCACATTAAGTGAATAAGCGTATTTATTTAGGCATTGGCTTAACTATAGCAAGAGGCTTTTATACAAACATCAAGTCCAGATCCTGGTATTTACATTAACCATTAACTTTTCAACATACAACAGTATCACAAAAACCCACTATTGCACTAATAATTAGTGTGCACCATGGGCGTATATAAGGGGCGGGTTTTGAGAGTTTGTACCGCCCCTCCCCCTTAACATTCGTGAAGATAAAAAGAAACATGTTTTAGCAACAAAAATCAGTAATTTGTGTGGTTTGGAAGATAATCTAAATAACCTTATTTTCCCTAGTTTTTCTCTTAAGTATTTTTTATTAAGCAAATTCATTTTGGAAAACCTTCTGTCCTTAAGTCCCCATGCACATACTGCCCTAAACGTGTAACATGTATGAACTAAAAGTACCTAATTTCAATCTACAAAAACCGTCTGCTATAATATTTCACTAGCCTTTAATAATAGTGTGTTGCCAGGCAGTCTAGATGTACTATTAGTAAATTACCATACTCTTGCAATGACATAATTTTCAATTATCTTCTCAAATATTTACATAAACTACGGTACCTATCAACATAATTATAGGTACATCTATTTTTAACTTTCTTGGTTATTCAATTTTATTGAAAACGAACATTTTATAGGTAAAAAAACTTCTAAAGCATTTAAAAACTTAGTTATTTTAGTTCTTAATTTCATTTATGTTTTAAATTAAGTAAAATATATATTTAAAAAATAAAATGGTAAATGTCTACATAATTTTTAAAAACTCACTTTATTTTTTAATTGTGAAATATTTCTACCTCCAAGAAATACATTCAAAATTCCCGGAAATTTACAATGATGACGTATGTCGATAAAGCAGGAATCTCGCAATTTACTGACATCAACCATGAAGTTGAAGGTTGCCTAGCCTAGCAACGAAGATTTGTCACAAAATGTGAAGTTCCAGTTTCTTGTGCTAAAAAGACAAAGACCAATTTGACAGAGTTGTTAATTTTTACCAAAAAGTAATGGTTATTTTATCAGAAAATCCGGCCAAACTACCTTGAATATCAGTATCTTAAGTTTTTAAATGGATACGAAAGTTTAGTAGCACGCGTGCTAGAAATGGAGAGCAAAAAATGTGATTGTGTTATCGCACACTAAATAAGTTACTTTGTGATTTTTATATGAAGTAGGTCTGACCCAGTGCCAACAGACTGTTTTTTAAAATTTATTTTATACTTATCACCTATAATCTGTTATTAGTTTTGATTTATTCACCTGTGTCTATTTTTTTATGTTACCAACATTGTTACATTTTCAACCTTATCCCGCGAAGCTTCAACATTATTGGGGCTCGCATTTTTTTTATGGGTCTCTGCGTTAGTTGCAGAAAATCAAAATATAGATTTAAAGGTAAGCGTAGTTTTTAGTTGACTCTTTATTTTGGCCTTAAGTGCACCATTCAGTCAGCTTTTTTGTAATATAAATATTTAAATTTTATGTTTGAAATAGATTTTTTATGTGTTTTATTTTAATCTTGGCTAGTGATATCTAATAGAGTATCAACTCGTTTCTTGAAGTATTTTAACAAGATTTTTATGAGAGATAATTCTTTTATTGCCTTTACATTTTAGGCCCAATTGCAGTTATAAGCATGTGGAATAGAATAAAAAGATCACATTTTTTAAACATCCATAATTATTTCAATACTTTTTAATAGAAAGCTAGATTCTTTACAACAAAACTTTTGGAACTAATAAATTTATATATCTATAAGTATAAGTATAATAATTTTACGGACATTAAAAATAAGTGTTAGTTTATAGAATTGTATAAAGTTAGGACCTTTTAATTTAGTCTGATAATTTATTTGAATAATTTACCTTAGATTTTCCAAGTTCTTTCATCAGTTTCGAAGGTTTCCGAAAACGTCCGAATTATCCATTGAGAACTTTTATGCCATCCTGTACTATGGAATTTTTACGATATTTCTCGAAGATTCTAGATCATTCTTTACTCTTGTGTTATGAAATAAAATAATTACTTTTTACAAAGTACAGTTGTGGTTTAAATTATATTTTTCAAATACTTTTTCAGGTATAATAGTACACAAAAAGTAACTGTGTTTTAAATATTCTTTGTTTTTATAAGAAATATAAGTTTTTACTTAAACTAGATAGAGAGAGACTAACAAGTTTCTTTTGCGCGTTCGTCGGACAAGCATTGAATTTTCGTTGCTCTTGCTTTAAACCCTCTTTAGTACGTTGTTTATGCCAATAATTTTTAAAAATTTTGTGTCTAGTGAAAAGAGTGATGTGCTGCATCTTTTTTCGATATTAATTAATGCTAATAATAATCAAATTCAGTATAGAATTTGATATAAACAATGTCGGTTTGTGCAGTGTGTCTAAAGGCAATAACAAAAAACGCTCCCGGAATTTCATGTTCGGGTATTTGCGATTCGACTTATCATGCTAACTCGAGTTGCTCCGATGTGGCCAAAAATCAGCTGACCACTATCAACAACTTACCCGGAGCACGCTGGGCATGTCAGTCCTGCCGTAGACCGCAGAGAGGCCGTGCTCGAGTTCAATCCAATGCTGACGTTGATGGTGACGTACATTTCGATGAGAATAACGAAGGAAATGCTACCTTAAAAATATATTTGCAGAAAATAAATAAGCAAATGGAGTCACTACGCGAGTCCGTTGACTTCTGTTCAAATAAAATAACTGATTTTGAGGAAAAGTTGTCTAAGATCGGCGAGTTATATAAGGGCGTGGAAGCACTTAAGAACGAAAATGTTGTTCTTAAGAAAAGGCTTACGCAAATGGAAAATAAAATTAATAATTTAGATCAATATAACCGCTCTTACAACATCGAATTACAGGATATTCCGGAAAAGCCAAATGAAAACCTAGTAACTGTTGCTAAAAGTGTTGCTACTATGCTAAATTTTAAATTGGAAACCGGTATGGTTGACAATATTTTCAGAGTCCCGACTCAATTGGATAACAAGCCCAAAAACATAATAATTAAATTTTTATCTAAGTTGGAAAGAGATAGATTTCTTGCTGCGGCCAAAGCTGCGAGGAAGAATCTTGGTAACAAACCTGGTTTTCAGCTGGATGGCATTTCAAACCGATTCTTTATTAATGAGCATTTACCACCCCAGACTAAGTTTCTTCATAAGCAGGCGCGCGAAAGGGCTAAAGTAAAGAATTTTAAATTTGTATGGATCCAAAATGGCAACGTTCTTGTTAGGCAAGCTGAAAACACAAGGATAATTACGATATCCAGTACGGAAGATTTAAATGCCATGTGAAAACCAACATTCATGTTTAAAACTTTTTGTCTCTAAATAAGATATCCTTTTCGCGATGTCTCTCAATGTACTGTATCAAAATACGCGGGGTTAAGGACTAAACTTTCGGAATTTAAACAAAATACTTTAATTAACAATCCTGATATCCTGTGTGTTACGGAAACTTGGCTGAAGAGCAATATTTTTGACCATGAATTAGTTGACTTAAATCAGTACAATGTGTTTCGGCGAGATCGGGAAACCATTATCGGGGCAAAGTCTGAGGGTGGGGGTGTTTTAATCATTGTGAAAAGTAAATATAGTGCCGCCCTGGTGCCGGAATTCCAAAGCAATGCAGAGGACTTATGGATTAGTGTTAAGTTGGATAACAATGTGTTACTGTATCTTTGCTGTGTCTACCTACCGCCAGGCAATGTGGATGCCTATACAAGTTTCGTATCAAAGCTTGGTAACTTACAATTTAAAGAAAATGATATAGTTTTAGTCTGCGGTGATTTTAATACCAGCTCGACACAATGGGTATTTGTGGACGATGGCCATTACTTTGAACCGTTCAATGTTGATCCTAAGTACTCATTATTGTTAGACACATTTTTATTTCACAATTTATTACAGTTTAATTCTGTTTTAAACAATAATAATCGGCTACTTGACCTAATTTTTGTGTAACAAATTTAGAATTTCCGAAATGAGCCATTGTTCTAACCCTTTTGTGCCAGAGGATGGTCATCACCCGTGTATCGAGTTTCTTTTGGATGTGGGCATGCATAGATGTTTGGAATTTAACAACAGCAAATACTTTAATTTTAAAAAGGCAAACTATATTAATATTAATAATCAAATAATGGACATAGACTGGAAATCAGTGTTTCATAATAAGTCCTTGAACAGTTGCTTGGATATTTTTATTTTAAACTAAATCATATTATTAAACAAAATGTACCCACTTACACAAAAAATAAATATTTTCCTACATTTTACTCTCACTCAACAATTAGAGCTGTTAAAGAAAAAAATAGGATTCACAAAAAATGGCGCAAATATAATAATCCTAATGATTACAATTTGTTTAAAACCTTAAGGGCGCGATGTAAAACATTAATTAAAAATGACTTTAATAGATATAATGAATCTGTTGAGAATGACTTAACTAATAACCCTAAACGTTTCTGGAGCTATGCTTCTATTAAAAAACAAGTAGT
Organism: Listronotus bonariensis; assembly: GCA_014170235.1. Lineage (NCBI taxonomy): Eukaryota > Metazoa > Arthropoda > Insecta > Coleoptera > Curculionidae > Listronotus > Listronotus bonariensis. The sequence continues at coordinate 1,911 of JACEGR010004824.1, read as the reverse complement.
AAGTAAAATTCCCAGCGAGATGCACTGGGGTGACAAATATGTAAGAAGCGGAACTGATATTAGTAACTTATTTAGTGAATTTTTTGAGAGTGTTTTCGTGCCAGAGAGGTATCAGTTTACACCGAGCGCAGTATCCAATAACATAGTCTTAACGGAGGTTACCTTGGATCAAAATACCGTTTTAAAATCTCTTCAGAGTCTTGACCCAAGGAAGGGAGCCGGACCTGATAAAATACCATCTATATTTGTTAAAAAATGTGCAACTTCCCTTTGCGTGCCATTAACCATTATATTTAATATTTCGTTGATAAGAGGGGAATTTCCAGATCGATGGAAGAGTGCCATGATTGTACCGATTTTTAAAAATGGTCAGAAAAACGATGTCAGAAATTACAGACCAATTAGCAAAATCTCTATAATACCGAAAGTATTTGAAAAGATACTGTATGATCATTTTTTTAATTTAGTAAAAAACAATTGTCATTTAAAGCAACATGGCTTCTTTCGGGGGTCGCTCACTGGAAACCAATCTATTCTTGTTCTGTGAATATCTACATCACCACCTGGATATGCGAACGCAGGTTGACACTGTCTACCACCGACTTCAGTAAAGCATTTGACAAGATTAGTCATAATATATTACTATCACGACTTGCAGAAGTCGGTGTGGGTGGGAGTCTTTTAAGGTGGGTAGAATCATATATCAAAAATCGTTCACAGTACGTCTCTGTTCAGGGGCTTTTGTTCAAATTCATTTATCGCTACTTCCGGGGTACCTCAGGGGTCGCACTTGGGGCCGTTATTTTTCATAATATACATTAATAATATAGGATCTTGTTTTCCAGTACTGCGACTACTTACTTTACGCAGATGACTTAAAGATATACTCCCTCTATCTCGAGGTTTGAGTGACTGTACTAACTTACAAACTGATCTGGATCGCTTGAGTACATATTGTGAAGAAAATAGTTTGTTTTTAAATTTGGATAAATGCACAACAATTACATTTTCTCGTAATCAAAATCAGTTTAATTATATTTATCGGTTAAAAAAATACACCACTGAAAAAAGTGGATCATACTCGGGATCTGGGAGTTGTTTTTGATTCTAAGCTAATTTTTGACCTGAATGTTGACGCTATTGTTAATTCGGCTTTAAGAATGCTGGGTTATGTAATAAGAAAATGCAGGCCATTTAGAAATATCAAATCAATTATCTGTTTGTATAATTCTTTTTGTTTTAAGTAAGTTAGAATTTTGCTGCCGTTATTTGGAGCCCTAGGCAAAACACTTTTAGTGAGAGACTTGAAAGAATACAAAATAAATTTTTAAAATTTATTGCATTTAAACAAAACTTTATCATTACCAATAATGATATCACTCTTGCACGAACTCATTTTCATCTAAGGTCACTGAGTGACCGCAGATTTACTATGACATTATATTTTTGTATAAAATTTTAAATAATCTCATACAATGCCCTTGCATACTACAAAAAATATCACTTAATGTCCCACAAAGGTCTCTAAGGGTAAACGAATTGTTTTTCTTGCCATTTAGAAGCACAAGTACAGGTCAGAATTCGCCTCTCTGCAGAATAATAAGAAATAGTAATGTGTGTGCTGAACAAATAGATTATTTTTCAATGTCATTATCACAGGTTAAAACTATATTAAAAAATATGTAATTGCACAGAGCCGATTTCCGGCACTGTACCGTCTGTTTCTTTTTCTTTTTAGTTTCATCATATCTGTAAGTATTAGCTTTAGTTTTATTACTTTGTAAACAATTCACTGGTTTCTCTAATTATTATATAGGATAAGGATATGTTAAAATTCATGTAAATTAGTGGATACCCTAGTGGGTACTTTTTTTGTACCTGTTGTATCCCCTGGACAGAAATAAATAAATA